>KZ308817.1:394989-423552 GCA_000376725.2 Ladona fulva
GGGAACACTTCGACTGTAGAGTTACGCAGGAATGCGGCTTTTCGAATTTCCCGACTTTAAGCTCATCTACGCCTCGCCTTCTTCCCAATCCCAATGTGCTGTCCCCCCCCTCTGATACTGTTGTCAGAGTGCACTGTAAAGTCCTCAGCACAGTTAGTTCCTAAATCTCCCGCTCCTGTACGTTAATTTTGGCCAGCACTCTACCCATAGAATAAGTTATCAGATTAATATATATGAAGTGTCACATTCTGAAGAGGTCAGATGGATTCCTCGATTCCTTGATGAAAACTGTGTAGTACTAGATACTCAATTATATGTCTAAAAAACATTTTCGTTACTATTTTAGTTTTTTATTTAAACAAAATAAAACGATATCCGTAATATTTTGAGCATTTGATCTCAATATTCCCAATGCTATACTATCAAGTTCCTCGTAGCTGTAAGTCTTTATTACAAATCTGCGATGCGTGAAATTTCAGCAAGAATGTTAATTGAGTATCGTTTAGTTCAGTGTGGTGCCCCTCTTAATCTAACTCGTGAGTCGAATGAAGAATATAAATTGCGCCAATAAAGTAAATTATATAAACTACTAAAGCTCTGACAGAAAGCTACCGTCCATGTTAGGAAGTTACCTGAAAATGCTCCAAATAAGTTACTCCAGCAAACTCTTTTACTGCTAAGGTAGATAAAACTGTTGGAGTTTTACATGGAATTTACTGACATGAAATAGATGGATGGCTGTCAAATCATACATATAAAAAAAATATCTGTCCGTAGATTATGTCGTAGATATAACAACTAGAAATAAATTTTAATAAAATTTAATCAAAAAAGCTTATGATTTACAAATACTGCGGATCCAAAACTTGTTAGTATCGAGATAGCACTAAAAGTATTAAGTTTAATTTGATCGCCACAGGGCTGAAAAGAGAGAAATTTCGTTTGAATATTCTTCGGATATTTTAATGCAGTTTGAATAAAGATTACGTCGGTAACACGCTTACCTTGATTTTCCTCTTCGACACGCATATTGCGTGCCGCCTAAGGCGTTTTACATCGATAGATAATGGACTAAGTGGATGGACGCATTGTATCTACTTATTATGAGGAACTGTGATAACTGAATCTGAAAGACAAGTGTAACCTGCAATTTAATCTAATTTGTTCTTACGATTTCCGTCCGATGTCAATGAGGATCACTGTAACGCACACCAATATGTCGAAGCTATTTTTAACAAAATGCACCGTTTTACGCTTTTCTCTTATCTAATTCACGAATACAGCGCAGTTTCATTTACTATATCCATACTCTAGATTATGTCTAGCTAGAGCAATAAGACATCGCTCACAGACACGTGTCTTAGACTGTGTCCGTTCCAACATTACGTTAACATCTTTTAATTAAAATGCCGCCATTTTGTCTGTTTTTTCCACCGAAATATTTCGTGATCGGTTAATTAAATCGTTTCTGGATAGACTCTGAAGTTAGGCGAATACGTCCGACATTGAACATTGATATAAATAAAAAATCCAAAACAGGTGATACAGATTACTCTTGTTGTTAAAATGGGAATTAATCTGCAACCACATAAATACCCTTCGATGAAAGATGCCTTTCGGTGTGTGGAGGGAGGAAAAACAACCTTGTAAACGATTTCAAATATTATTAACGTGTATATTACTCGATAAGCAACAAAGGCAAATATCATAGTGAGGATGAGTTCTAAATTACTTAAAAATATAATTCGAACAAAACTTTGTAAGAGGAAATTATGCAGCTGTTGTGCAATTATGCAGTTTAACCCAATATATATCAATTTAACTATAATTAATATGATATTATCCGAGAAAACCGAAGCAGTATTTCAATCTCTTGAGGTTTTTCGATTTCGATATCAGTCAATGAAAGGTTTGAGGGGAAGTAATCGTTGATTATAAAGTTTTTCGATCCAATCAAAAGCTCTTCTGCAGTTAGTTTTCCCACATTAGAATCTTTCTTCCCAATTGGGTCTGAAATACGAAATCATTAGCCTCGGGGGCCGGCTTTAGAAATTTCTGACGCAACTCGAGGACTGTTTGATGCAAACGAATCGAAATATTGCGAGATTGCTGCTCAGATCGCCAGTCGATTGTTTTCTGTCATGGCGACGGCTAATCAGATTCCCTCGAGGTGAGTAGGCGCATAGGTTAATGTAAGAAGACAATCGACTTCCTGTCTTACGGGATTCGGTAGCGCAGTTATCGATCAGTGTGGCGAAACGCAAATCTATTCATAGTTAATGTTGCCTGAACTGTAGTTTTCGTGGAGTTTAACTTCTAAAAACCGTTTCAATTGTGCGTATACTCAGTCACGCACATATATACACCCGGAGAGCAAATCGCATTCTCTTGGTAGAATCTTTCGTTTAAATTTACATCGATAACCTGCAGATCGTATGTCTTCAAATTCACTTCGTCCTAGAGACTGCACTGCGTTTCATTTCTTTATACTCGTATATAAATGCGTAACTCTAGCAGGATATCCATTTCTGCGATAATGCGAAGAAATTGTTTCAAATCGATTAAAACAACTTGGCCACAAATAATTACTTTAAAATAATTTATTCTCGTCTTCACTTGTCCTCATTCGTCATATTTTTAAATGTTTCGATTCGAGAGCTTCCAAAAATTTTAAATCTCCAACCCAACCCAACCCAACCAACCTCCCGTGTAACGAAGTGGGCAACGCGTTCGACTTCAGTGAAAGCGGTCCCGGTTTCGATACCCGGAGGGGGCCTACGTGCGAAATTACCTTAATTGTCGAAGCACTTTTAGCGATAGCACTAATAAAATCTCCATCATTTATAGCGCTATCTATCGTCGTGAATCATAGCGCTATCATATACGATCATGAATATGATAGCGTTTCCGACAGCCAACAAGTTCAGGAGCGGGAAGAAACAATCGCGCATCGAAATCTAATAATCTGTATACATTCTCATTGAAGTCAGCATCATAAGGACATCTCTATTTTTATAAATATGTAATTTTTCCAAGGCATTCAGACCATTATTATGACTGCAAATAAGATTTAAATTGTCAAAAGTAACGCTATGAGAAAACTCCACCCAACCCAAACCCCCTTGAAGAATGCAGTACCACGAATGCCTTGAAAATCTTTTTTCGTCAAGCAGTTCATCGATCTATATAACCTTTCTTGTCCCGACATTTGATTCATTTAGCTTCCGACAGCAAAATGTAAACCTTTTTCTGAAAGAGGAACAATCACACACACAGCCAATTAACTCTGAAGGTCACCGTGACTTGCGTTGTATTTTCATTCGACTCTCCTTGTCGATCTTGACATTATTCGGCTGAGGCTAAATTTATACATTGCGAGAGTTCCTGAAATCCGTTTTATCCTCCAAAGTGCTCGGCGATTATTAAATAGGTAAACTCTTATTAGTGTAGCTCGAATCCAAAGCCAAAAGTGTGTTGAATCAGAAATATTCTCCTCGGCATTGACCCAAATATAATTTTCCTCACTTGTTTTGAAATGTTGTTTGGAAAAATATGTCTGCTTCTCAAGAACTCGGTCAAAATATTATGTTTCACGCATATTCACTTGTTTTTTAATTGCAGGTTATGTAGATCGCA
The DNA here is from genome assembly GCA_000376725.2 of Ladona fulva. Taxonomy (NCBI): domain Eukaryota; kingdom Metazoa; phylum Arthropoda; class Insecta; order Odonata; family Libellulidae; genus Ladona; species Ladona fulva. Next base: position 398,626 of record KZ308817.1, read on the forward strand.
ATGTATCACTGGATGTTCAGATCAAAGTTAAAATACACTCTCACCTGTTTCGAGACGAATTCTGTTATGCGAAATTATTGACTCACTCCACACTTTTTGAACAGAATTTTCTTAGGAACATTTTACAGTTGACGTGCGGTTTCAAATCATACATATAAAAAAAATATCTGTCCGTCGGTCCGTCCCCCAATCTATCTCAGAAAAGGCTTGACTTAGAGATCTGAAAAAAACTGCATTGTGTTTATACGACGCTGAAACCCTCAGGAAAACTATTCTCATCTCCGTAAAGGCCCGGATTCGAACCCAGGAGCCCATAATACGTTTCCATAAGAGATGAACCTAAAGTACGTTTTCTTGACTTGCAGAGATTGTTTCTTTTACAAAATTAAATTAGAAACAATGGTCCTACGAAATTGAGACAAGTGTCTCGAGAAAGGAAAATGATTATAGAATCTTATTTTAGTCGTGAAACATATAAATTCGAAATTGCGAGAACCTTGATAAAACACACGGAAAATTCGTAAAACATTTGGGAAATAAACAACCCATCCCTTTGACGACCAAGGCAATTGTTGAACCTTGATTTCAATAATTATGCCATATAAGTACACGAGGATAAACCGTTCTTATATTTTCCTATAAGAAATGCGCGTAAAGTAGTGTATAAATAGTACACCGTAAATAGCAACTGTTGAGTACCTAAATCAGCAGAAATAATCGAGGTGAACTAGAGTACATTTTGAAGGTCTCCTTGCGTTGTTATGACTTGTACGTTTGCTAAAGAAACATCTGAGAATTGCGTACGATGTACATACGGTTAAAAAAAGACGTTGACCTAATTATTTATATGCAATTTAAATCTGAACAGAGTGGATTCCCTGCATGTTTGCAGGATTTTTTCTGCGTTATTTCAATTACTTAGCCTTCGATTCAATCGCTTGTATTAATTACTACAGTAGAAACGCACTGTTTTGTGTCACGCCGTATCTCCGTTCCTTCTTTCGATAAACAAACACTCGTTTCTCTGACGACGATAACAAAGTCGCAGCGCAGAAAGTGGACTCCCTTTCGAAACTCGGAAATGAAAGACTCCTGTACTTCACTGTTTGTGACGAAAAATGTTTTGGTGCTATAATTCAAATCCTGAGATTGATTCAGAGTCCATTATCATCATCTAAGTCCATTTTATTAAAAACAGAAAATATAAATGAAACTTTTTAATTTTTCTATCGATATTTTTGTGGTGTCGTTGGAAAAGACAACCCCGCTTCGTGTATCGAGAGCATAAAAGTTTATCAGCATTAATAAATGAAAGAATATAGTGCGGTAGGTTATGAATACAGGCCACTTCAGATTAGACAATGTTCAATTCAGCTTACCGAAATATCAGTTGTTTTTTTAGTGAAATGTTTTAATGTCTATCCCTGAAATTTGCACTAAAATACAATACATTTAAGAGAGAACAACCGTTTTACAAACCTATTACATTGAACCAGCCTAAAATTCAACGCACACTAGTGATTTATAAATGTACTATTTATGGTTTATAGTTTAATGCTTTGATAATTTAATGCTTTCATAATTTAGTGAAATCAAACTCATATTTTGATCTAATAAGCGTACGAGTAATCCTGTATTTTAGCGCACTATTCTTATGGGAAGGATACCGTATTTTAGAGTGTTAAATTAAACTCACAGTAACACAACTGCTTTTAGTATAAAAAAATTATCTCACACACTAACCAATACGGTTAGTGTCGATTTTAATACTATTTATATGCAAACGGTTGTAAATCAAAGCAATAAAATCCGAAACCGAAATCCACAATAACTACAGTAGTGTATTACAAGAATTTTGAAATTTAATAGGTATGAGAAAAAATGTACTGTTTGGAAGTCAANATTTTAGTGAGATAAATTAAATACTGAATTTCTATTATCTTAAATATTTCACGAATCAGATTACCTACATAAGCAGCTTTACAGAAGCCGCAAATGCTTTCGTTATATTTGGTTCACATATGCAATTAGTTTGCCACAAGAGCGTCGGAGATTCTGAAGTGTTCAGAAGCTGCTGTTTTCATTTGAAGATCGCTGCGCAGATACCACTGCATCCAAAATGAGAAATCATTTCCTTTCTAGGAGAAAATAGTTAGCGATGGAAGCAAAACGTTTTCCAATATGCAAAAATTACGAAATACTATTTATATACAAACTGTTGTAAATCAAAGCAATAAAATCCGAAACCGAAATCCACAATAACTACAGTAGCGTATTACAAGAATTTTGAAATTTAATAGGTATGAGAAAAAATGTACTGTTTGGAAGTCAATTAAGCTGTTACTTGATATTGTTGATTTAGTTGTTTGTGTTGTTGCAAGGACGCTACGCTAGGAGGCGCATCGGTAGAAATTAAATGAATTCATTCAGAGAGTCGTTCCCTTTTCACGCTCTTCGGCTGAATAAAAATTAGGAAACCAAAAAGAATTCTCCTACATTGAGAGGAGGAAAGCTGTTGGATGTGCCGAATGAGAGGCTTAAATGAAGTAAGTAGATTTGAGAATATAAAGTTGTAAATGAAGAGCTGCACGTACGTGTCTTAAGCGAAAGATATTTGCAGAGTGCCTCAAAAGGGAATAACGATAAAACACATTGATCATGGTCACTATTCATAGCATTTACAAAGCAAATTGAACGCGGCTTGAGTCTCTTAATACCAACCTACCCTTGGGTGGTTCGATTTGGATAGTGATTAAATTCAAATCTTTTTCATTTCACAATTACGGAAATAAAAAGCAGCGAGAATTACATCTCATCATGATGGTGTACTTTTCGACTTTTTATTGAACTTTGACTCGAGTCAACACAATGACAGTCGCTTTCACAACGAGAGGTGGATGAGGTAAGTGGCGGGGAATTAAAACCATTCAACTCATAAAAACCCTTTGTAAATGACTAAGGTTACGCCATAATCCGACTTCTCAGATAGGGAATATGACGGCAGAAACGCTGGCTAAGAAATCGCCAAAGGAAACGTCAGAAAAATTGAATCTTTTCAAAAAGGTTGTCTTAGAAACATCAAATGAATACCAGAATGTCAAAGATGTACTAAAATATAGAACAGGTCACATTCGAAGAAGTTTGTTTAGAAACGAGTGTCAACACGAATTTTTATTTCCTTGCGAATATCGAAATGTAGACGGAGTTCAGGAGATTCGCCAGTATCTGCCTGAAATTGTATTATCTTCCTCTTTACACAAAGTACGAAAAATAATTCATTTTTATGTGGAAAGTTACCTTACTAACACCAGAATCGTCATCTGCTAAGCACAAATGGCGTTTCTGGTCATATTTTTTAATGTGGTTGAGTATAATTCGTTGTCATCATTACATTGAAAACAAATTGGATGTAAATCTACGAAGTATAGCAACTTCGTGAATGAATTCACGAAGTTGCTATTGTTACGTATTTCCCGAACTCCTTTTTCAACCATGGCGTTTTCCACCGATTTCTAAATTAACACTTTCGACTGAAGACGAAAGCTTTTCGAAAAAGAATTATGCTACGTAACTCATCGAGGATATATAACTCAAAACAACATAAACACGGAATGAAAAAGAGCTCGCCTCGGTGATTTCATTTCGGTAAAATCGAAACATCGATTGATTTTCTTTTTGTAAGATGCGTCGAAGAATGTAGAGCTTCTTTGAGGAGCTGCAAAAATCGAAATTTACGTTTGTGTTTGCATTTATGTAATACGTTTTTATTCACGCGCATTGGAAAGATGTTTGATTTGCCATTTCTTCGCGCAGCGCAAAAATCTACGTAGTACTGATATCAACAGGCCATATTTATTAGTTTCTGGTGCAAACGTTCCGCATCTGCAGTTAGACGCTAACCGAAGCTGTTAATTGAAATATGTATCGCGAGAGACCCGTTTCAGTCCAACGGAGCAAAGAGACGCATCTGTCGCCAATCGATGGGTTTCATTAAAGCGGATTTATTTTGCACATCATCGCCCCTCCGCGGCAGTAAGACAACGCCTTCCGTCCGTAAGCACATCATTTCCTGTTAAAAACATTGGTTTATCTTCTAAAACTGGGTACCCATGTGCCACACCATCACTAATTTCTTGTTTGCAAGTTTTAATTGTTACACTAAAGTGTTACTTAGTAATTCACGTTTTATATTGTCGAATCTTGGATGTGACGAAAACAGATTTCTGTTAGACCAATAGAAAACCAGTTTGCCCCGCGAGCTCTAGTTTTACTATTGGGGGGGAGTCAGGGTTAAACACCCCTCAAGAGGGTTCAATCCTTTAAGAAAGACATCAAAATCTAGTTCCCCAACCTCGGAAAGATCGATTATTTTGCTACATGCCCGTATAAATCTCCTCGCTTTCTAATTAGTTAATTTTTATGAAGGGAATTTCTTATCATCTCTTGTGAGATGTAACGTGCATGATTATCCCTGCCCCTAGGCATATTTTCGTTCTCTCAACTGTCTCGAACCCCCCATAGATATATCCTGGCTGCGCCCTTGCCTTGAAATGTATGTTATTCATGTAATTTCTTTGAAATTATCAATGAGGGATCATTTCAATCAAAAGGCAACACCAATTGAAATTTCCCTGGATAAAATCAACCTTCTCTTTGGAATTCCTCCCCATTGTCACGTGAACTGTTTCATTGGCTGAATGGCGACTCATAGCTTAACACGGCGATAACAAAAATGTCTACTAAAATACGAAAACAACCTCCTTCCTCTTTGGTACTAAATATGACTAACATTTACGCTATAATCCGATGTTTAAATCGCTTATGTCAAAGATTCCGCATCTGCAATGCTCCCAAAGTTAGAAGTAGTCCCAGTTAAACTGCGAACCGCAAAGCACTTTGTTTGGGGGACCGCTATAACGGTGTAACGGCCCCATTTCAATTACCTTCAATTTCCTCATAATTTCACTAATGAAGCAAAGAGAAATTTCCGACGCACGCCCGAGGACTGCTGCACGATTTGGGATACACATAAAAGTAGTCTCAGATTTAGTCCAACGTAGAGCAGCGCGTTTCGTAAGTGGAGATTTCAGGTTCGACTACGGCCATGATAGCATCACTCGGAATTCTCTCCAGGAGAGAAGATATGATTACCGACGGAAGCTTTTCGAAACAATCATTGGTTGAAAACCTTTAGACAAAGTTGAAAACATTGCAATTCCAGTAGACAACGGGCGCGATCTCCGAAAGGCATCGAAAAAGCGTTACAAGGATTAATCTAAATTTTTCTAAAACCAAATTGCTCTTCAACGTTCTGTTTTATATACAAATCTTCTGTCCAAAATCATAAGCAATATTTTTGCAGTATACACACCAACCTAATGGTGCAATGATCTTTATACATTTTAGTTCTATTTATCTTTGCCTATGGGATCATCATAGTTCTCTTGAATTCTTCAGGCTATTCTCCGGTATATTTGTCACTCTATGAGGTCGTCTGAATTCCTTCTTCTTGTAAGAGTTTCAACATTTCCATCGATACACCAAACATTTCTGCAGAAATGATAAACTCAGTATGTGATGGCGTAACATCGCGAAAGCCCATTACAATATGGGAATAAAAACATTTTCGCAGAATGGTTAATTTAATTCAAAATGTTTTGCTATCGAATTAGTATCGTTAGGGAAACTTATTTTCAGAATTTATTCAAATTTCCGATTGTCTATTTTGTAAATTTAATACTTTGACAGTGAATATAAATTTGACTGATAATGCCAGTTCGATAGCAAAACATACGGTATTACATTGACCATTCTGTGTGCTATTTCTACTTCTTTCATATTATTAGTATCCCCTCCATCCTTGTTATACTTTCCCTGATCCTAATCCTCTTCATTAGAACTCCTATTTCCATTCCTTTCGACTTCCCTTTAGTTTTACAAGTTCTTCCATGTAAGTCTTTCGTCTTTCCCAGGGCTTGCCTTCTTCCCTCAACAGTTTACCTTGTCTTCTTTCTTCAACAGCTTACTTTCCATTTCATCCTCCTTTCATCTTTCCATCATAGATTATGGCCAGTATTTAAATATATACTTAAAATGGACTTTGACTAAAGTGCAGTTTAGAGCCCAATATTACATTATTTTTTAGTGTTAAAGTGAAGATTACTGTGCTTCTCCATGCTAATTCATCATATATATAGGAGACTTACTATAATCTTCACTTTAACAAATCATCATAATACCAGGCCTTAAAGTGAACTTTAGTAAATGTCCATTTTAAGTATACATTACAATACCAGACCTATGTCCTTTATCTTCCAAGCTCATCTATTTCCATCCTTCCCAACATTTCTATTCTATTACTTTCCTTTTCCATTCATTACCTTGTCCCTCTCCACTCTTACCTAAGCGTACCTTTCTGTACTTCAGTGTATACTCTTTATCCTTTCTTTCATTTCGTCTATCATTTCTTGTTTTAGCTTTCTTATCCTCTTCCTTTCTTAATACCTTTAAATATCTTTTTGAGAAACACTCTCGATGCCTTATATGATTCTGTTCAATATTCCTCTACATTTTCACTATTCGATGTTTTCAACTTTTCTATTTCTCTGTTCATATTGTGTCCAATTTCAATGTTATATTCATTCCCTTTAATGTCTCACATTCTGATGTTCCCTTCAGTTTTTATTCCATTTAGCCTTATTTGCACCTCTGACATCACCAACACTTGATCACTATTTATACATCACCTTCTGGTAATACTTTTCATCCCGTTTCCGTGCCTCTCTTCGACCAATAGAATATAAAACCAATACACCTTACAAAATATCTCTCGAAGTTTTCCAAGAATACAATATTTTTCTATGATTATCAAACCATATTTATGATCGCAAACATTTTCTTTTCTTTACGATATTAAAAGTCTTTCTCTTTTCTTTTCCAAACTCATTGTCCGATTACTCTTTCCATATCAATTCAATCGCAGTCATCTTCTTTCTCCACAGTGGCTTCAATCCTCCCGTATATTTCTTCCCCCTCCTCGTCCTTACTTGTGTACTTTACAATGACTACTTTATTTTTGGGGCTTCTTCATTGCAACCACAGTCAAATATCCTACGGGATTCAGCCATTCTTTTACCCACTATTTCATCCTTTCTTTTCCCCCTGAAGTTCGGTAGAAGTTAACAATTTCAAATTCTATTTCTTGCCATCATGTTTAATATATTTCGGTCTATATATTTCTTCCAATTCTCCTTTCAGACTCAAGTATTCTTCTTTTAGTAATTAATTCTCCTTTTATTTATTTCCTCTTCGTTCCTCCAAAACTATCTCATTGATGGACTGTTATACCTCCACAATTACATTTAGCATTTGTGGAATCGTGTATTTTTCTCTCTCTTTGCACATTTGCTTGCGAAGTATAGATGCGATGGCTTCCATAGTTAACAATTTAGTAATTTTTTCCGCAACCTTTCCTTCTGTTAGCGACCTATTTTCTGCTTCTGCGACATCACGAATGTATGTACTCTATAAGACATGTTCAAAGACGTCGACCCTCCTCTACTCTTAAAACAATATGTTTGACTTATTTCAAATCAAAATAGCATTACCTTAGGTAGATAAAAGACATAATAGTCACACTATATATTTAATTTTTTTGTAATTCTTGAAATGATACTCCATTTATAGTAGCGAATTTGAGCTATTTTATCGCAAAGAATGAAAAGTTGCATCTTTCAACTCTTTACGTTATGCAGATCTACCACGAAGTCATGCCTGAAATAACTTAGGGCTATTTTTCTTCTTAACTACTTAAAAAGGGCATATTTTTGGATTTCAGTGACTTTTTAGCCACTTTTCAGGGTGTATCTAGCGATATTTTTTTTAATAAATCAGCATCCATGATGGTTTCCAGTTGCCTTATCCACTTCAACCGGCCGCTCTCATAACATTTGCAACCACCCTGAAGGCAGTTTGGCCCTCGCGATGGCCACTACGTGCAGAGTGCGCGTACGGACACACCTGTTGGAAACCCCTCCAAGAGAACAGGAATACAGAATTAGGAAATCGTTTTCTCTTTCAACCTTGTCCAAAGATTTTGATAAATTGTTGAAGATAAAGTAAAATCTTTCTAAATTCTTACGTTTGCGAATCGTAGTTTTATCGCTTTCGTATATTTCTGAAAAAGATCTATCATATTCGGGGGCTTAACTTTCTATGTATAATGACCTTCTGCGAGGCCTAAATAGCTGGGGAGATTTGGATGATAAACATTACTGTAGACGTCTTTGCAGGGTATTGACCTTTGGATAAATGACAGTTTAAAGCATTTGAGTTCTGATTCTCGAGTTTTAAGCAGCTCAAAGTGAACTGTGAGAGAAAACTCGCTTCCAGTCCTGCACTCTCGAACGATGTATAATTTTACATTTGAATCCATGAAAAGGTGTGATCATTTTGAAAATGAAAAATCTCACGACTTATCCGTTAGTCCTAGGTTACTCCTGTCGACTATGATGTCATTTATTCATTGAACATAATAAATATGACCTCCGAGTCTCAAGGATTCTTTAAACATCACGCAGGTTGGGAATCCTTGAAAGAAAGGAGATTGGAAGCTAGGTTGCGATTACTTGATAAATTTCGAGACAGTGCGTTTGCGGAAGATGTAATGAATATTATGCGACCCCCTGCTATTTTGGCCGATCCGAAAATCAGCTTAAAATAAGGGAAATAGATGCTAGGACTTGTCGTTTTAGGGACTCATTCTTTCCGCGAACGATACGCGATAATAACAAGATAAAGAAATAGCTCGAACATTCGGTGTTTACACCCCCTGCCACACGCTGAAAGGCGGCTTGTAGGGAGCTGATGTAGATGTAGTAGAAGAGAAATTCTTGGATATATAACCAATACTCGATTCATCTCCATTTTCCTATATTTGTATTGATTTTTCCGGTTCATATATTAAACGCTCACCTTTTTATAGAGACGCAGCGGTCTCTTTGCAGTTTCACGAGATATTCCTCATTTGAATTTAGATTTTCTATCTTCATTTTGCTCTTTATTAACAGCAGAAGAAAAACAGCACGAGAAAAATTTTATTTAAAGTTATTTGAATTATTTCTATTCTTTAATGAGTGGGAAACGTTCCTATAATTCATATTTATTAGTGCAAAAAATAAATCTCGAAAACAATCGCTTCTTTTTCCGTCATAGATATTTCCTCTTAAACAAAACACATTTTGAAAGAGTCTCAACTCCTTGTGATATACTCTTTTTCCATTCCTCACCTATAAATTGCCTCATTAAATATTATGAATACTTTACGATTAATGACGAAAATGCTTACATGAAATGTGAAATTTGTAGATAAAAAGGACTAGACCTCATTAACTTTATTCATCATAAAATTGCACTGTTTAAAATTTTCTCTACTATATTTGTTCTTTAAATTAATTGAATTTAGGACGAAAAATGTACCTTTTCGGCTTTCGGTTAAGAAGTTCGCGTAATATTTTAACTATAGAGTAAAGGCTAGACTTTCCAACATGAATATAAAATTGTTAACATGATCTCGAATATAACACAAGAGTGCATCGTGTTTATATTCATAGGAGTGAAGTTTGCAGTTTAGTTACAATCATTTTCAGATCGATTCTCTTGAATTAAACTGAATTGAACGTATGCAAATGTGACATACGCCATTTCTGGACAGCATTGTGATCTGCTTAACAACATGATGTTTAACTTTCGCTGCGGAGCTTTCGTCTTCAATTGTTTTTTAATCAGCAATCGTAAGTGGTGAAGTTAAATGCAGAGTGGGACTTCTAATTTGGGCAAAACGTGAATGAAGAACAGTTCCATATGTCCCCTTAGAGAACTAGTTCAGGCGATGTACTTCTAACCTTAGATTGGTTAGTATGAGTGTAAATAGATGCTTGAGGAAGGGGGGGCATCTTTACTTGGTTTCTATTCTCTAGATGAAGGTTAACCAGATCGAGGCCTTGCCAACGGAAATGTTCCTCTACTTCTCGTTCTATTGATTGAAGGGAAACCGACCTACGGATGGAATCATTTCTTAAAGGATATAGTTAAAGCCAATTTTAAGGATCTCCGAATGAATTTCGTTGTGAAGTGTTCGAGTCGCAGTTCCAAAGTCATTTTTAATCGGACATAGCAGTGATATTCCTTCGAAATTGAGGTTTGCTAGGAAAGAAAGGCAACATTACTCTCGTGACATCGGCCTTAATTTTCTGGTAACCATAACACATAAAAGTAAAAACATTTCCAATATAGTGCCAATAGTATAATATACCACGAAAGATAACCTGTGATTTGATTTCCTGTGGCGTAAGTTAATTGATTAACATTCTTTTTTTGTGAAAATTACAGTCATTTTCTTTCTGCTACAATACCCTGATGAATGGGATGTTTTTCATTTGTCTGTTGGCACAAGATGGATGAAAATGTATGTTATACTTTTGTATCAGTTTTGTTCATGGCCGTGGTGATATGAAAGCTACTGAGGTATGAGTGATGCTGAAAAATGGCATTGGTTAAGGTCTATCCTTTTCGGGTGCTGTGAAAAGTGTTTGCGTTACCCGTAGAGCCATTGTGCTTCACTAACGTGGGCTTACAGCATTTTGTCCCAGCGAGGAAAGCAATGGCAAAGTACTTCACTCCTCATTTTGCCTAGTCGCTCCCTCTCCAAAGATTTATGTAGTTGATGATGAAGTTCAAATCAGCCCTCGGGCTGTACAGACAGACTGTCATTTTAGTCTCTTTTTATTCTAGAAACCTTCTCTTACTTCGACACATTGCGTCATCTTCGGGAACATAATAAATAAACTTGATAACTTATTTGCTACTGACGAATAAGTTCCACGAAGTACTACGCATAACCATCAACTTCATTTGCGACCCATTTCATGCACGTGAGATTAAAAGTCTTAATTTCGCTTTATCGACTCGTATTGATTGACGAATTATCGTTATTAGCGAACAACTTTAGTCTCCCCGAGTGAGGCAATTTCCCATGAATGAGGAAGGAAATGTTCACTTGATTACGGTACATTTATTCTCTTTACACATTCGTTTAGAGTGGGAAACCACTGCGATTCATTCCCTTTTAACCAGATTCAGACGTGCATTATGACTTAGCCTAGGCAGACATATGTGGGCCTTATTCCGTTATGTTTAGAACGACTACGGAATGTTTTTTCTTCAATTCTCTTCGTTATTTTCGGAAATGCAGTAGACCTCTTAACTTATTCAGAATTGCATTGCCAATCCAACAACATAACATTTCTCTCCGGGTTTCCTCTTTGTCATGGAGGAGGGGGCAAACGGATGGTGACCTAAGAAATGCCTTTTTTGAGGAAGTATTGTCATTACGCAGTACAATTTCGATATATTAAGATTTGACTGTTTTTACTTAATACACATTCATGTTGTAGTGGACTTTAATGTCTTATTAATAATACAATATTCCTTTAAAGAACAGAAAAAGTAATTTGTAATGATTTTGGGTAATCTACAAAGATTCGCTATAGTAGATTCGCTACAAAACATTTTTACTATAAAATATTTTGTCGCGAAAACTTTTTATCGCTAAAACGCTTTGTAGCGAAAAATCTGTAGCGAGAACTTTGGTAGCGAAAGTGTAACTGTAGCGAAAATGTATACGTCGGGAATTTACTGTAGCGAATCTTCCGGATTCCGAATTTAGATCATCTCCTGCCCCCTGTGCAACGCGCTTTCAATCCATCGCATGAAATGAGTTATTCAATCGGAGGAAATGTGGTTTTCCTAGTACTTAATCCCTGTATCTTTCTTCTTAGGGCTTGGAGATGTCTTCGAAGATGTTGTCAGAGATCAAAGAGCTTCCCAAGATCCAACTGGGGAACTTCGTCCTGCAGTTCGAACTCGAGGACCTGGACGACGAACTGCAGGAGAAGGCTCGCAAAGAGTTGAGGGAGACACCCGAACTGACCAAGGAGAGCCTCCAAGAACTGAGGGAACTCCTCAAAGGTGAGCAGCTTTCTTTCGAGGCTCTATAACAGGTGGCGTTGGCACTTATGGGCGTGTGCTATTGCGAGCACTGGAGCATGTTTATCCTAAGAGGACAAGGACGGGGGTGGAGAACCTCCTTTTACCCATAAGTCATCGCGAGGCCCCACATAAGGAGCTGGGCTCTCCATATGTCCCGTTTTTGCCAGGACTATTCGCATCCAGCCCTCACGTCCCGTCCTTATCTTCAAAAGCGCATTTTGTCCCGTTAAAGCCTTCGACAAAATTTTTTAAACGATATTCAAAAGTAAAATACAGAGAATTAAAATTTTCGGCAAATTGAAAGAGTTCTAGTTTACAGCAAATTGAAATCTAACAAATATTTCCTTAAAAAGTTATATAATCATCAGATTCAAAGTATTTCTTGTTTGGATGGCGATTTCTTAATTTAAAAAAGAAACACAAAATAAGGGAAAGGAGCAATAAATAAGTAGAGAAAGTAGAAATACAAAAAAGTAGAAATCAGATATAAAATACCTCTTGTTATAAAGAATAGTTTTGTGCCAAAATAAACTCATAGTATTATTATTATTTTGTTGTTATTATTAATGTTGTTGTCGTCGTCTTTGTTGTTGTTATTGTTATTATTATTATCGTCATCTTCATTTTATTATCAGGGCTGTTAACTTTCACAAAATCTCCGTGTTCAGGTTGCTATGGTAAACAAGACTTCAAAAATTCGATAACTAAAATTTAAAATTCATTAATCCACACTTCCTTTCACAGTTCATTTTCGCCCAAGATCTATGAGTACTTGATCTCTGGATTAAATGAAATATCCATCGCCAAATTGGTCTCGACTGAAGAATTCCTTCACATCGATATCTGCATTTAAGACGTCACACGCGAAAAATCGAGCGGAAAAGTATTTATACCGTTTTGTCCCGTTTCTCTGATGGGAAATGTCCCGTTTCCGACTAGACGGGATATAGTCAGCCCAGATTCAAATAGTGAAGCAACGAAATTGCATTGAAGAAAACGACTCAAATCGTCGAGTGGACCTAAGAAGAATATGTTAGGTTTCATTTTCGCTTGAAGTGAAATACAAGATGAGAACACAAAATTATTCTAAATTGTGCCTCAGAAAGTAATTAAATGGTCGCATCGAACGCCTGAAAAGGCCACATATTCTCCTTCTCTGGATTTGGACAATTTTTCTCACTTTTTCGCAAATATATACAATTTTTGAACGCTTTTTCATCTGAATGTCCGAAAATTGTTTGAATGTACTCCAAATAAAAAATAATCCGTGAAATATTTTATGATGTTCAAATTATTATAATATTACAGAATTAAAATGATATTGCCATGAATCGGAAATGCGGAAAATGAATAAAATTGATTTATGTATCGGTCATAGATCGTCCGTCATTAATGCCCCATTGTTTGAAAATTATTAATGCCATTATTAGGCATTATTAATAAACTCGTGTATATTTGATTATGACTCAATAATATGCAAGAAGATTTGTAAATCTTCTATAACTTTCTTTTGTGAAAACCTTATTTCAAATAAACATTTGAGTTAAATGTGTCGAATAAATAAAACACGAGTGATGCAGCTTCACGAGTGATGCACAACTGTTGAATAATACCACGCGGTGGTTCATCCTGAGGTGTCGCGTGAAAAAAACAAAAAAGGAAATCGCATCCCACTGGATCTGATGGCGATTTTCAAAATAAGAAACGTGAAATGGGAAGGAGCAGTTCACCTTCACCTGGTTTAGAAAGCAGCAGCTGAGGGGTGGGGAACCATTCACAAGGATACACACGCTGAATTAGTTTTTATGTAAAAGTCCATCCTCTGATGAAATGAACATCAAGAAGGCGTGATCGCCAGGCCCCCTTCTCAGCTTCCTCTGAGTATGTCATCTGTAATAAATGAATCATGATATTGGACGTTAAAATCTTTAATGTTTGTCATCTGCAAAGTAAAGTGATTTCCCCAAGTAGAATGGGCCCCCTCATACCGGGGATGGAGTTGGCATCTTAAATATCGAATGTAATTATCTGTAAGTAGCCAGTCCGTCTGCCGCCCGGGGGCGAACATCATTTACCGCCACTTAATTATCATAACCCTGTTTTGTTGGTAAAAACTATTCTGTAAGACTCTGAAAAACCACTGTTTTATGATTTCGTTCCCCAGCTAACATTGAAAAAAAATTATAATAATTAATTATGCAGATTCCGTATGCTGACGTAGCAAATTATAAACAACATCAATAACTTCCTTGAGTTGTCCGTAATTCTTTCCTTAAATGTTTTCCAATCTACAATTTCACATCATAATCTCTCCGAGATAATTCGTGTGTATAACACAGAAAACAACAAATAATGTTGTTGTTATGATAATAATGTTTTGCTACGCTTCTGTTGCCGCCCATTAGATGCCGCTGTCCGGGTGCGATGTACATCCGTAGGACGGCGCGGCCGTCTGTTTAAGTTTGCCTCTGAAAAGGGAATGAAATGATTGTTGACATTACGTGGAGTTTCTTGGCTTAATTTTTCCATCGGGTCGGAGGATGATAATGAAATGTTGATTATTGTCACATGAATTTGGTGAATTTTGGTTTTGGCATTAATATTCTAGGCACAATTCTTTTCTTGCAACCAATACCAATCGGAAAACTGGGACCTTGCTGGGATTGCCTCTTCCAAAGTTCAATGAGTTACTCTAAACGAATTAGCATATGCGATCAAGTACTACATACTTACGAACCTGGCCTAAACTGAATTTAGCGCTTTCGATAAAAATCGGTGTTTCTTCCCCGAGTTCACCGGTTTCAGATATTAAATATTACATTAAATATTATAAATGCATTATCTATAAATAACATAATATAATGTATAACTCGGTTCAAACCTCGATCAATTTTGTGGCTTCATCTCCTTATTGAGTTGCAGCCGACATCCTGCATCACTTAAATTACCGCGCAGTTACTACGATTGTTTGGGAAAATTCTAGTCTTACCTCGGCATCTTCTCTTGGAATCCGAACGAAGGGGAGAATAACAGCATCTGGGGATACTTTCAGCTGAAGATAATGGTCCAATATCGCGAGGGAGATTTCTAATTTGATCACTAACATATTTCGCGGTTTTAAAACCGGAAGCCGGAAGTTCAACTCATAAACATTGAATAGCAGAAGGCTATGAAGAATCAGTAGATTAAGAGGTTGTGAATCTACAAGATGACTCGAAAGAAAGGAAAGAAGTAACCCGACGAATAGAGAGAATATTTGGAAGTTGTTGGATAAGTTTCTACGAAATTCTTTGTAACTCAGCCTCAAAACTTCAACAGTGTTGACTCTTAAGAAAATAAATGTTGAACCCTACATATTGCAAACATTATAGTGGTTGTAGTCTTTTCAATATATTGCTTAAATCAAAAGTTTGATCGTTTACGATTATCACATCATATGTTTCGACTTCTTATATTCTGGTGTTCAAGGATTAAGGTGGAAAATATCATTATTTAATTCTAAGTCATACCTGTGTATATAAGTGCGAATTGTGGTGTTTACTGTTTGATTGGGAGTTTAGATTAAGGTGAAAGAGTCTGTTGTAGTTGTTAATACATGTATTATTTTCTTATTGCAGAGGAGGCGGACCTTAACATTCCTATCGATAATGATAATTTCCTCATCAGATTTTTGAGGCCCTGTAAATTCTATCCTCAGAGTGCCTTTGAACTGGTAAGATATCACATTCATTTATCTATAACAAAAGCGTTCTGTTTGTTACATTTATGAAAGTTGCATGTTATATTTGTGGTACATTTTATCTGTGGTAGAGTATTTTTAATTGTGATTTGTCAGCTAAAGCCATTTTGCCCATATGTGCCCCCACCTAGTATCGAACTCAGTACCGCTTTCACCAAATACTGATGCACGAACCACTTGGTTATCTTGGAAGTGCATTTTACTTGCATAAGTACATTTTACTTACATATAATTTTAAAATTTAAGAGATATAGTTTCTTAAATATGCAAAGAGCAAGTTTATTTGTGCAATTTGATTAATTTTTGGTTAGTATGGTATAAAACCGGTTAATTATTCTTAAATGAATAAGAGTAATCATACTGAAGCTCAGTAAGGTATGATTTTTTTCTCAAAGCAAGAAAAATTAAATTGAGGTAAACCTGTGAGGCTAAGTTCATATCATTATCTTTAGTAACAAGAAATACTTTCTAGCAATGGTAACTCATCGTAAGAATGTTTCCCTTCTAGCTTCTCCTTTTTTAAATAATTGTTTACTTTTCAACATTTTATAAAATATTTTGATTTTTAAAATCAGTCAAAATTATTAAATTTCAATTGGTATCTAAATTTGGTGATGAGTAATATTTCAGTAAAGATTTCAGAGTTCTTAGTACTCAATCACATCACTTGCAAAATTAGTTGAACTTTTTAAGACAACACATCTTACCTTTTATCATACAATTAACTCAGTTTTAATGTGTATTTGACCTTCACATGAGAGATCACATTCAGACTGCAAATTGGGAATCTTTTCTATTAGTGATGAAAGGTGAATAATTGAAAGTAATTGTGGAATTGAGAAGAGCAAAGAGTAATTCAGAAGGGTATGTAAGAGTCAAGTAGAGTTAAATTTTGGGAATGGAATTTAGTTTTCAGTTTTGACTTTTATAAATAATCAGATATAAACACCCTAAAAATAAATGTAAAAGTGGGGCCCAAAGTCCAATATGTTAAATTTGATTCTTACAGTTGTAATAGTGGAAATCTTCACACTGGTAATTTGTCATCTATCTTCATAAATAAGCGCTATTTCAAAATTATTATAAATATTATCACAATCTTGCCCAAGTATAGAGTACATTTCTACATAATTTAACTATTGCCTCCTTTATTTCTATATACAATTTTTGAACGCTTTTTCATCTGAATGTCCGAAAATTGTTTGAATGTACTCCAAATAAAAAATAATCCGTGAAATATTTTATGATGTTCAAATTATTATAATATTACAGAATTAAAATGATATTGCCATGAATCGGAAATGCGGAAAATGAATAAAATTGATTTATGTATCGGTCATAGATCGTCCGTCATTAATGCCCCATTGTTTGAAAATTATTAATGCCATTATTAGGCATTATTAATAAACTCGTGTATATTTGATTATGACTCAATAATATGCAAGAAGATTTGTAAATCTTCTATAACTTTCTTTTGTGAAAACCTTATTTCAAATAAACATTTGAGTTAAATGTGTCGAATAAATAAAACACGAGTGATGCAGCTTCATGAGTGATGCACAACTGTTGAATAATACCACGCGGTGGTTCATCCTGAGGTGTCGCGTGAAAAAAACAAAAAAGGAAATCGCATCCCACTGGATCTGATGGCGATTTTCAAAATAAGAAACGTGAAATGGGAAGGAGCAGTTCACCTTCACCTGGTTTAGAAAGCAGCAGCTGAGGGGTGGGGAACCATTCACAAGGATACACACGCTGAATTAGTTTTTATGTAAAAGTCCATCCTCTGATGAAATGAACATCAAGAAGGCGTGATCGCCAGGCCCCCTTCTCAGCTTCCTCTGAGTATGTCATCTGTAATAAATGAATCATGATATTGGACGTTAAAATCTTTAATGTTTGTCATCTGCAAAGTAAAGTGATTTCCCCAAGTAGAATGGGCCCCCTCATACCGGGGATGGAGTTGGCATCTTAAATATCGAATGTAATTATCTGTAAGTACCCAGTCCGTCTGCCGCCCGGGGGCGAACATCATTTACCGCCACTTAATTATCATAACCCTGTTTTGTTGGTAAAAACTATTCTGTAAGACTCTGAAAAACCACTGTTTTATGATTTCGTTCCCCAGCTAACATTGAAAAAAAATTATAATAATTAATTATGCAGATTCCGTATGCTGACGTAGCAAATTATAAACAACATCAATAACTTCCTTGAGTTGTCCGTAATTCTTTCCTTAAATGNTATTGACATAATAAATCTTATCCAACCTAATTATTTTTGATTGGTCAGCTTTTTTTGAAGTGTCAAATTTAAAAGTTTTTTATCAAAAAGAAAGACACATATCACGAAGTTTCCTGTTATTCCATTTTAGAAATGAGTTTTTCTCTTCAATTTCTCTCTTGATATAGATAGATTTGATATAGTTTTAGAAGCCTTTATTCAAGTAGTTTATCTCAAAAAACTTCTGTTAATGATTGCAGTGAATTTGTATGAATAAAATCAAATTCCAACATTTCTTTTCCTTACAACCAATTTCTGAATCTCAATAAACATTTGCTAATTTATTTTCTCAATTAATATTAAAAAGTAACTACATTTTCTGCATTACATATTACTTCTGAACTACATACATTTGCTTTATATTCCCTGTTTCTCACCAGCAAAAGTATTTCATTTATAGTTACGAAACATAACTTTAAAATAATAGCGATATTCCTTTGGGTTGGGCGTTAAACTAGATAGGGATCTGCCCTCCTAATGAAAACACACCAGAAATGTCACAAATGAAAAATGAATTTAAGTCACAAACATTGGCATTCATAATTCTGGTTTTATAGACGTACATTTTTTGTTAAACATGGTAAATATGAAAACTGAGGAATGCTCTGAAACATTTTACTTTCAATAAATCGATCAATATTTTTAAACTAAATAAAACCTTGAATCTAAATTGGAGAATGACTTTGAGAATACAAAACCTATCCTGAAAAAGTCTAATTAATTACAACAGGAATAGATTGGAACCATTTTGGATGCTTAACCATTTGGCTGTGGGAAATGTACTTTTACATTCTCCTAAGAGGAGGTTTTTCTACATTTGACCTGCTCTTTCTTCCCTGTCCTTGTCCTTTCACAATTTTATGGCCTCTGAATGAGATAATGACTCTCTCTTCTCTATTGTTTTGGAAAACCAAGGGATTTTCCACCCCCGAGGAAACCCTCTTATATTTTTCTTCACTTGCCTCTGAGTTTGGGCTGCATTTGAGTGCATTATACATGATTACTTTCCCTGCAATTATCATCATTTATAAAAGCATCGTTTATATAACATTTTTATAAACACCGTATATATAAATCAAGATACTATGGATAGAGGAAGCTATACCCCTCAATATAAGAACAGGAAAATACCCGCAGAGGATGGCATTCTGGTAATGTTGTTTAATTCTGACTCTGAGATCTCTGATAGATCCAGTAGCTCGAGTGACAGTGAGTCCAGTGGAGAGGAAGGATTTTATGGGGAAGTAATGGTACCAAAACCAGTTGAAGATGGTGCATCTAAATCATCATCTTGGTCTAGGATGAACGATTTTTTACCTCGAGAATTTGATTTTGACGGAAGTTCTTCAGGATTAAATTAGATCAATCTCCATGAGACAAGTGCAGACATGGATTAATTCCGGCTGATTTTCAACGCTGATCTGGTGACATTTATAGTGAATGTCACCAGAATAATTAACATTATTTCTTGGATTTGGAGAAGTCACTTATTTTCTTTATTGTTTCTTCTTTTCTTTAGAGAAATGGAAACCTAACAAAGTCACTCTCGATGAGGTTTTCAAAGGCTGTGTTTTGTTCCTCGAGGCTGCAATGATAGAGCCTCGCTCACAAGTCAATGGCTGTATTGTTATATTTGATATGGACAGTTTAACTCTGCAGCAAGTGTGGCAGTTCACTCCTCCATTTGCTAAAAGAATTGTGGATTGGCTGCAAGTAAGTTATAATTATTAAAAACTGTTTACTCTATTTGGGTTATCTTGTCTTGTTTTGAGAATATTTCAACTTCATATTTAATGATATCAGCATAACAAACTAAAATCTCAATAGATTTATCAACAAATACTGAATATGCATGCATTTGGGTGAATCCCTTGAATTATCACCTAAAATTCCATTTATTATTCAACTCTTAGATAAGTCAACCCTAGGTTTTTCCACATGGTAAACAATTTACCTGGCAGATAACCAATTATTATTTTAAAATTAATTTTACATTAACTTTAAAATGTCATAACCCTTCTATTACTATGTTTTCACCTATAATTTATGATTGAGTTATGATTTGTGTATGCTCAAAGTTTTTTGATGTTCATTCCTATATACTGTACCCCAAAAAAATTCTNATTTTTATCCTGGAATACAGAACCAAAGTTTAAAAGAGATTAATAATAAAAATTCAAGGGGTAAGACTAGAAAATAGGACAATAGTAAAGAGAAACAAAGTTGTGGAGTTAATAAGAATGAAAACAAAGAAAATGACACCTGAGCCCAATAGTGATGAAAGTTACAGAGAAAATACTAAAGAGGAAAAATTCATACAAAGATTACATTGAGTAATGATTAAAACAATAATAACTTATATTTTTCCATGGAATGCTGCTCTATCATAGATCAAGTATAATTCAGATATCGAAATTAAATATGTCACTCTCGATAATCTACTTGGTTGTTTATTAGTGATTTATAGAAAGAATCAAAATGTCTATAATCAAATTAGTATATCACATATTGCTTAGAGTTACTAATCTACAAATTAAAATAGTATGACCATTAATAATTGAATCTTTGACGACATTGATTAAATTTTAACTTTATACTTTGATACAAATTCAATCAATAAACTCAAATCTACTTTATTTCAGCCATCAACTCCTATGGATACAAAAACAAAAAGTAACATTGGGAAGTTTAGGATGAAAACATGACCAAAATGGATGATTTCCTGTGAGGACCAAAATATATTACAAAGAACAGTTGCTCCAAATGGACAGAACAGAGATTTGCACAAATGCATCAAAACATTGCTAAAGTGCCTTACCAGTTCCAATAAGAGATTATTTTCCTACATTTTGAATACAATATTTTTTTAAAGTCATCTTTTTAAAAAGAAATGACTACTTGCCATTATTACAAATATTTTATAAAACATGTATTTATATAAATGTGGTGTAAAAAATTAATTAACACTAAGTTAATTTATTAAAACTAAGTCTCTTAGCTTTGATTTAGATATAGAGGTGTATAGGTACAGATATTTACCTTCCATTTCAGAAACTAATTCAGTTTTAATTTATCTCACATCAGGATAGCATCCCAATGAGAGTGAAGGCAATTCACATTGTAAACCAACCATACATATTCAATATGGTATTTGCCCTCTTCAAACCATTCCTCAGAGAAAAGTTGAGGAGTAGGGTAAGTAAACTATGTAAAATAAATATGTAATTGAATCACCTAATTTTGGCCCATTGTGAATCCTAAAATAGCATTAAATTATTTAAGGGTTTCATTTCATTTATCAGATTATGTAAGGTTTCCCTATTGAAAGGCTTTAGTTCTGATGGGCAATTAAATATCAGATATTGGGTATTTCTCCATTTTAATGGCTGTCCTGCATTCTGTGTTAGTTCAAGTTTATGCTACAATTCTCCTGCTTCTCTCAGCCAACACCAAGTATACTATGGTTAGTTCATGCAAAGACAGTGCCATTTCATCAAATAGTGCAAATAGTTGTATTAGATCAATTGTGTCTGTGAAGAAAATTTCAACATGTTATCAAAATGGTACGTTAATGATTTCTGAATTGTGGAGGCAATATGAATCATTTTTCAAGATATTTTGGAGCACACATTGATGGAAATGAAGTACAGATTGGACACATTACATGCTACCAAAGAGACTCACATACAAGTTCACTAAACTATTTTTAACTTGGAGGATTGTTTAACTCATATGCATAAAGACACAAGCCATATTGTTTAGAATCAACATTTTGACTCCAGCGAAAGGAGAATAAAGGTCAATTCTAATCAGAGAAATAAAGCTGTTATAGTCAGAAGCATTCACCTGAGAAATTCACTGAGAAAGCATTAGATCGTTAACACTAGCCATATCTTTCTTATTTTTATGAGAAGAAATAATCAAAATTGGGACATTTTGATAGGGACACCCAATACAATAGAGACCACGAGTGCAACACAGGATGGTAGTTTCATATAAACTTTATCAGTATTTCCAACTAAAATGGTAACAATGATAATGCTTATTGATTTTTTAAATTTTGGTATTAATCATTCAATTGCTAACTGAAAATGTAGGCAAAAATTTGGAGACTGATAGTTTCAATTCATTCCAAAGAATTTTGTGTGAAAATAACAATGTTGTCAACAAAGAATAAAGTTCATGATTTATAATTAATTTTTGATAATACATCCATCATATAAAGTATCACATATTTTAGTTCCCAATGAAAGAATGAAAGAAGACTGGGACTCAGACCCCAATTGCCAATGGTTGCTCTAACCATTAAGCTATCTTGCCAAAATCCATACATAGAATCATATAACAGCTGACCATCAATTCTAATGGTGATTGTATTTTTAATTTTCTTTTGCATAGACCACCTTGAAGTTTAAATTACCATTTACAACTTGATCTCTGCAGATGAATAAGCAATGTTTTTGAGTCATAAACAATGCTTATCTTCTCTTATGTTGTTTACTTTATTCCAGATCTATTTCCATGGAAACGACCGTGATTCTCTCTTCCAACATGTTGAACCAAAGTATCTTCCTGAATGTTATGACGGCACTCTTGAGATTCCAAGGATTAGTGGCAATGAATGGCTGGAACTTCTTTTACAGTGTGATAAGGAATATGAAGGTAGGTTATTTTTCCACCAAAGAATAAAATCTTATGATATAAAGACTTCTTCAAGTTAAAATAATCTTATTGTAATTAATTTTAAAAAATGTTTAAATTGTCCCATTCAAACCATTAGCAGATAAAAGAGGGGGCAAATGGGTGAGCATCCTCCTCTTGATGACTCTGTTGTCACTTGCCTATGATTTGACAAGAAACTTGAATTAAAATCAGATTTTTAAGTTTTTCCTCTGTCACTATATATTTATTACATTGATCACAACAATAATATTTCAAAAGTTGGTTGGGGATACGTTCATAGCAGAATTGTCTTCACCTGCCATGACTCGTGCTCACAATGCAAGAAGCACATTGTCTTAGGAAAAGCATTGAGTGAAAAAAGAAAAGAATTTAATGATTTTCGCTTAGAATGTCGGCAACACATGTAATTCCATCTACTGAGAAGAAGGGGTCATCAAACCAAACCAGAAAAAAAGTGTCACAGTTGGAAATGGGCAGGGGTGTAAAAACACCCCATGCGAGTCACGGCAGGTTAAATCACTTCCCCCCAGTTCCAAATCTCACCCAACTCCTTTAGAATTTAAATGCATTATTATTATGCCTTTTGAAGAATGTACATCCAATTAGACTATTGCTTTAAATTAAAACTTTGGCCAAAGCTCTTTTATCATTTTAGAAATGTATGCATATGGTTGTTATTTAAAATAAGCTTTAAACAGTACCTTATAATTTTTAAAACATTAATAAAATTTTTATCCTGGAATACAGAACCAAAGTTTAAAAGAGATTAATAATAAAAATTCAAGGGGTAAGACTAGAAAATAGGACAATAGAAAGAGAAACAATGTTGTGGAGTTAATAAGAATGAAAACAAAGAAAATGACACCTGAGCCCAATAGTGATGAAAGTTACAGAGAAAATACTAAAGAGGAAAAATTCATACAAAGATTACATTGAGTAATGATTAAAACAATAATGACTTATATTTTTCCATGGAATGCTGCTCTATCATAGATCAAGTATAATTCAGATATCGAAATTAAATATGTCACTCTCGATAATCTACTTGGTTGTTTATTAGTGATTTATAGAAAGAATCAAAATGTCTATAATCAAATTAGTATATCACATATTGCTTAGAGTTACTAATCTACAAATTAAAATAGTATGACCATTAATAATTGAATCTTTGACGACATTGATTAAATTTTAACTTTATACTTTGATACAAATTCAATCAATAAACTCAAATCTACTTTATTTCAGCCATCAACTCCTATGGATACAAAAACAAAAAGTAACATTGGGAAGTTTAGGATGAAAACATGACCAAAATGGATGATTTCCTGTGAGGACCAAAATATATTACAAAGAACAGTTGCTCCAAATGGACAGAACAGAGATTTGCACAAATGCATCAAAACATTGCTAAAGTGCCTTACCAGTTCCAATAAGAGATTATTTTCCTACATTTTGAATACAATATTTTTTTAAAGTCATCTTTTTAAAAAGAAATGACTACTTGCCATTATTACAAATATTTTATAAAACATGTATTTATATAAATGTGGTGTTAGTTCCAATACACAGATTTTGATGGATATATTGTGTGTATAAGAGGTAGTGCTTCAGAGAAAGCGCAAGTGAATATTGCACAAGTCATGCTAACCTCTCAATTACTTTGCCTTGTTTTTTATGTAAAGAGAATGTTATTTGTTGTTCTTTGCTTTACTTTTAGTGTCATATATTTGATGAAAAACAGCTAAACAAGGGATCATTTGTTTGTTTTAAGAAAGTCAAATAATAATTTGTTAACACTTTCATTGAAGAAATATATTTATAAAAACTCATTTGATTTTTTTTCACTTTAGTGGTTTGCATTATCATTTTCATGGATTATCAATCACAAATTCTTGAATTTGGTTCTTTACTAAGACTAAGGTTCTTTTATGTAATATTTCTAACTTCCAGAGTTAAACGCTCCTATATTGTATTTAAATTAAAATGTTTGAAAAAACTGCCATCAAGAATGAGTTGTCTTTTATTACTAAAAACTAAAAGAACAAACTGTTAAAGTGGCATATCTACCAATGAAATCCCAACCTTTAGTGATTTAACCTAACTAGATATTACTTTTGGTTTATTTAATACATTAACCATTATAGAATTACAAGTTAAACCCTTAGTCACATCAG
>KZ308818.1:0-10772 GCA_000376725.2 Ladona fulva
TGACGATCAAGGAGACTGTTGAACTCGAATCTCACCCCTGCCACACGCCGAAAGGTGGCTAGCAGGGTATACACATAGACATAGACAATTTGTGTTATTGTGAAGATGGAGTTCCACAAAACATCGCTTACCATGAATAATTTTTAATCAAGGATTGACAAAGTTAAGAGAGGAAACAAAACGCACTTGCGAACATCACTTCAAATGAACTCATAGCCGCTCAGGAGAAGCTGAATAAAAGAAAATCTCCAGGCGCAGATGGACTTTCCAGCGAGTTCTACTTAAAATACTAAAACTTCTGAAAACATGTCTCCATGAATGACTGAGTCGGCGTGAACTTTCATATTCAATGAGAAGACTTATTCATTCCCTCGTCCAAAAGAAAGGTGACAGATTATGCGTAAACATCTGAAGACCAGTGTTACTATGCAATTCTCACTACAAAACGGTGGCAAAATCTTTATCTTTCAGGATGAAGAAAGTCCTAGACCAGATAATAGGAAAGCATCAGAACTACTGCATACCTGGAAGATCCATCTTCGTCAATATCCACCTAAGCCGAGATGTCATGCTACGCTCCAATAGGATCAAACCATCTTAAGTTGCCATCATCTCCCTCGACCAGGAAGGCGCCTTAGACAACGTTCGCCTCAATGATCTCTTTGTCCCGGTTTTGGACCCTTAATGCCGAACGCTATAAAAACACTAAGAGATCGCGCAGCAGCATTTGGGAATTCGCTCCACGTGAGAAGATCAGATTACTGACGGAAGCTTCTCGACAAATTCATCGATTCAGAATGTTTAGAAGATGTTGAAGACATTTTAATTCCGGTAAACAACGAGCGCGTTCTCCGAGAGGCGACGACCAAGCGTTACAAGGAAGTAATCGCTAATACAGATTGTTACTTCTGATCGTTCTTTCCGCAGAGCAATAGAGATGAGAACAGTATGGATTAGGTTAGGTCTTTGGTGTTTATATACTCCCTGCCATGCGCCACTGGTGACTCAGGGTATGAATCTAAATCTAAAACGGATAAAAAGAACTCAGAATTATTGATTGAACGACTCGAATATGATACACAGCGATGGAGTGCCATTGAAGGAAAAATGTCGACGAAAGGCCGAACAGCTTTTGCAAGTCATTTTCTTGCACCACGTTTGTGACATACACTTCAATCATGGAATCCAAAGCGAAACTGTAAAAACAAATAGCTGATTTTATCTGGGGACATTCCAATCATTGGATCAAAGGCGATCATTTAAGTGCTCCTGTAAAAGGCGGAATCTAAGTCTTGCTGGCATCGCGAATAAAGTTAAGGCCTTCGAGTAGTCTTTGTGCAACGATTTTTGATAGGAGAACCAACGGCTCCTTGGAGAATTTTTGCAGCAGAAACGTCGGAAAACGTTAAGAAAAAGCAGTTGAATCAGCAGTACTATTCCCACGAGATTTAGACGGATGGAGATGCAAGAAGACCATTTACAGCTCTATACTGAGTGCCTAATACGAAACTACGCACATCAATTAGAAGGGACGGCCTGCTTCACTTTCCAGTCGGGTGGCCACTCCCAATTCATTCCATACCTAAAAAACGTGATGGACGGAAAGGAGAAATACATGCCATGGTTCCAATGACTCATTTACCGAGGCATGCACCACAAGAAATCTCTGTACAATTGATACAGCGCAATATCTCCTGCTGAGGCTCGCATAGTCCGAGGATAAGGTCAACTAGTATTCATATTTCCAACACCTATTTTGCGGGATTGATGCAATGATTGAAGCAAAAATAGCGCGGAACTTCATACACACCCGCCGACTGCGTACCCCTAAATATGTTTGGTCCCCGGGAAGATGATATCCGAAGGAAAATGAAGATTCTCTTCAGTTGGGACTGAGGTTTCAGGGACAACTGGGCGAAGGACAACTCGGCGAAATGACAACTGTTAAAGTATGTTGCCGAGTTGTCCTTCGCCCAGTTGACACCGAACCGTGACAAAGCAAGGGACTATGGAGCAAGCTTTCTCCTTTATCGAGTAAAATAAAAAAGACCAAATATCTGCGTAAAAACCTATACTGCGGGATGTTAAGCAGTTTCTTCAGTGGAAAGGAACTGATGATACAAAAATAAAGAACCTTGGAAGACTATCCGAGAGATTCGAAAAACGCTTCGTGGGGGAAAACATCTAGATTTAGATTTGTACCCCGCAAGCCGCCAGTGGCATATGGCAGGGGGTGTATTAACACCTTACCTAATATACCCTAATAGATTCTCTGATGCTTTGCGGAAAGAACGACCAGAAGTAAATATCTATGTTAGCTATTATTTCCTTGTAACGCTTGGTCGTCGCCTCTCGAAGATCGCGCTCGCTGTTCACCGGAATGACAATATCTTTGACTTCGCCTAAAAATTCTGTACCGAAGAATTCTTCGAAAAGCATTCGTCAGTAACCAGATCTTCTCTCTTGCAACGAGTTTCACCCAAGTGATTATATCATCGCAGTAACGCTACTGTCGAACCTGAAATCTCCACCGACAAATCGGCCTGTTCTTTGTTGAACCATCTCGAAATCTGAACCCTACTTCATTTGGATCTCAGATTGCGCTGCAGTATTGGAGACTTGGTCGAATGAGGGAAAAATAAGCAATTTATTTGACTCTAGATGGGCATCCCTTCAGGGTTCTAGTTATTAATCTTCGCATTCTATTCACCTTTTCTATAGCGTCTCGAATATGTTTTTTGAACGATAAGCTACTGCTGAGAGTAACTCCTACTAGGTATATTTTATGATTTACAACTGTACAGGATATCCTGAAATTTGTATTGTTCGCTAATAAAGTTAGTGGAACACTACTACTACTCTAGATAAGGAAGGAACGTTAGTTATAACTTTTAAAGCGTAGAGCGTTTTCAAAGGGGAAGATAGGAAATAGCCACAAGATTGCGGTAAACATCCCCTTTGGCGAGTTCTTCCTCCTGCGATAACGCTCTAACGCTCGTAAATGAATTTCAGGATAAAGATATTGAACGACTAAAGGATTGCATATGAAAAATATACCGCGATAGACTGCAATCGCTAATCATATATAATACTCACCGTCGTTTATATATTTATATATGTCAGTAACTCCCATGAGAAATGCATTAGAGTAATGTTTTTACTAATTAATTTCACACATTTCCCGATTAGATAGAAATGTGAAATTTACGAATATGTTAGAACCCTTAAAAACCATTAAATATCCAAATTTTTACACCAAAAGTATATTTGGTTCGACTCCAGATGACTGGAAACCCTCCCTTAAGAAATGCATGTTAGTTTCATTTTGATCGACAGCAACCTTATTTTCTTTTGCTAAATTAAATTAGAAATAATGGTCCAACGAAATCGAGAGAAGTACTAAAAGAAGGGAAATGGAACAAAATTTCTCACTTTGGTCGTAGAATATAAATTTTGATTCAAAATCGCGCGAATTCGAACTAGAACGACGAAACTTTTGCGGTTATAAACCACCCGTCTCCCTGACGATCAAGGAGACTGTTGAACTCGAATCTCATACAAATGCATGGGAAAGATAGGTCATAAGAAATGCATGGAGAAAGACGTCATAAGAAATGCATGGTGAAAGACAGACGACATTTTATGCTTACGAAAGTTTTTGTAAACTTTCGGAATTGAATCTCAACAACGAATTTTTACAAATAATGTTTGCTATGTTTTATATGGTTTGAAATCGTAATTCATGAAGAAAGTTTCGAAAAATTAATATTTTAACATGGAATTACAGGCTGTGGATAAACGTAACATTTAGAAAATTAAGTCGCGGACATCCAAAATTCAAAGAGACACGGATTAGAGGGCTTTTCCTACAAATTCAATTCACATTGAGATCAAAATTAATCACTTACTCACCGTTAAACGGTCGGTTCGTTTATGTAGATATCAGTCTCAAATTTCAGTCCAGAGTTCAGGTACATAACTGAAAAAGAAAAAAAATATTTTAGTTATTAATTATTAAATTTGTTATTGTAAAGAATAATTAAAATTATTCTTAAGTGAAGAGTGAATAAGTTTGCCTTTCCTTTCCTTAATGAGCAAAAATACCCTCAAATGAAAAAAGGCAGAATACGAGCGTTAGTCAAAAAGTTAATCCAAATTATTTTATTTTAGTGATAATATGACCGAGCGATATATTGTCAATGTCTGACACAAGGAAAGCAGCCGGTAGGGAATGTCGTAAGTGGGGTTCCATTGATCATCAACATGAATACATAATTATAGTATTAACTAATCGATGGTCGACACGGAATATCGAAGTCGACAGATCCACAGAATGTATACACGGGGCATAAATACGAGGGTCGTTCAGAAAACAATGCCCCACATTTCTTCTCCAGCCAAAACCAATGTTAGTAATTCGAAATAATAGGTTCGAATTCTTGGACGTTTATTGCATGTATGTGCATAGTTTGTTTTCTCCTGCAGATAGCATTGCTGTAAGAAGCTTTCAAAGTGGAGTCTGGCCGCGGTATATACAACGTGCTGTGATTGAATTTCTGTGCGTGCAGAATGGAACGGTAGGTAAAATTTGCAAACGTTTGCGCAAAGTCTATGGAACATCTGCAGGCGATAGGAATATGTATAGTTGGGTATGGAGAATGGGTGAATCAGAAGGCGGTTGAAAGTGAAAACCGGGGTCCATTACCAGAGCGAGGACTGGTATCGACAGGGCATACATGCCCTAGTGAATCGCTGGAAGACCGCAATAGAACTTGAAGGAGATTATGTGGAAAAGTAGATTGAGCGGGTAAAACATCATTCTTTCATATGCATGAATTTCATTCTTGTATAATAAATGTTTTTTGAGAAAAAAATTTGGGGCATTTCTTTTTGACCAACTCTCGTAATAAAGTTACATCGCAGTTTACCTAGCTTATTGAAAAAAGTAACATGTCGTATTATGCAGCTGTATCCCTATTCTATGTAAGAAAAACTCGTAAACGGAAAAAGATCTTTACTCGACAATAAGAGAGAAAAGCAGGTATACTTTAGATATTTACTTACCAGAGGTAGTTGTTTCATTTCTTCACATGGTTGGCAAGGATTATCTTGAATTTAATATCTGAAATAAGAAATATCTGACATTATTTTCTCATAAGGAAATTCTCCTTCAGAAAATACCTCGTATATTTACATAGTTATGTCATAATGTTAATTTTCATTATATAGCTCTAGAAAACGTTTTTTTCTAGAGCTCTATAATGAAAATTAACATTATGAATATCCTTTAAAAATCTGAAAGTCTAAAGGATAAATATGATAAAACGAGCCAAGTAGAAGAGTATATTCTTTTCTATGATTTGTCTTATAAGACAAATATAAAATTGGGCATCTTATTAAACTGGGACGGTGTTTAACGAGATGCCGGAAGATTCATCACTTCAAAGCTGTAGGTATGCAGGCAACTTACAGGATGAGATTCCACATATTACATGATTGACAGACCAATAAGCAATTATGTGGGTTCAGTACTATACTTTACGAGTTATCAGTGGATGGAATAGAAAAGTTACTGAGAGAGATTGAAAGGAATAAAGCCCCGGGACCCGAAGGAATCCCAGCAGTAGTCATAAAAACTTTAGCTTATGAGATTGCTCCCCTTCTCCTCGTCTTCTACCGGAAATCGTTNGAAGGAGATTATGTGGAAAAGTAGATTGAGCGGGTAAAACATCATTCTTTCATATGCATGAATTTCATTCTTGTATAATAAATGTTTTTTGAGAAAAAAATTTGGGGCATTACTTTCAGACCAACCCTCGTATTTGTTCGACTTCTCCCAAATCAACTCTAATCCTTCATTTATCCTAAGCATCATTACAAATGCATTCGCCTCTTTTAAAGGACACTTCCAACTCCATACACGAATATCTGCTTTGGATTCTTGGCATCAGTTCCAGTCACCCAAGAGTTATCCCCGTTTATTCTGAATGTACGCTTGACTGAGCTTCGATGATAAAGATTTAGATCCCATCTTCTCTTCTTGTCGTTCATTGGGTGAGGATTTCATGGAATGACGACCGATTCCGATGGAATGATGGTCCTGCTCCCATCACTGCCGGGCACGACGCACTCCCTAGAAGGCTTAGTCCCATGTTCGCCATAGAAAATATCGTAAATCTGTAACATTATGTTCAAGGAGTAATTAGTTGAGATGGTCTTACCTCTCATCTACTTTAAAATTTCCCAATAGTAATCATCGTTGAAAAGTCATGTTAACTGCATTCGTGTTTCAGAATGCCTTTTTGTTATTAAATGGAATTTTTTCGATTATAAGGTAGGAATTTTACAATTTTCAAAACATGAATAACTGTGTTACCGTTGATAACTATGGTTGCTATTGTGGAAGGGTTCCCGCACGCGTATGAGTAAACAGAATCTTCCGACTGTCTGCGAACACCTTTCTCTATATATTCCTCTACTGTTAGAATATATTCCACCTAAATGCAAAACAACATCCGCTACTTAATAATGTGAACATTATACTCGCTCATTGTATGGGATAAAGTACATTTGTAAATGTAATTCTGCAGAGTCATAAAATGCAGCTCGCTCATAAAAAAAAGCAAACAGACAAATTAGAAGTGAAATAAGAACCCTAACTATTAGCACAGAATAATCTAATAGAGGACTCGCGTACATGAATCCAAGTGATGTGCTTTATTGACGTAATTCTAGAGGCGATCGGCAGTTGGCGCCTCATGTCTCGCGTCTGCCTTTGTCCATTCCGTAGCAGGCACGGTCCACCAGTAGGGTCCTTACTCTATGGTTCCACCTGGCTCGGTGCGGCCCGGCATGCAATTTGGATTCGCTACGAACCGCTCTTCACTCACAATTGGACGTGCGTAGACCGGCCTATGCAGTTTATAGGCAGAGATGCCAATTAATTTTTTTATGTCGCTAGATTTGCCCAAAAGAGGTTGCTATAAAGCCACTTAACTCATGGAAAAATCCCCTTAAAAGCAGTAAAAAAATTACAACGGCGATTATTCGATATTATTATTCTTCAACTTCATACCGTTACTGAATCCAAATGAGGATAATATATGAGGTATGTCCCGTCTTCTCCGATGGACCATATATATATAACACTTCTGCAGCTTATGTCCAATTTGGTCGAGCTCCCATTTTCCAATCTATTATCGCATGATAATCCCCATTTTCTGTAGAATATCTCTTTTTCTCTAACGAATCGAAAACGTAGTAAGATCATCTTTCCTTCGTCATCGTTGACTCCTCATAGACTTTTGCTCCTCCCGGTTCTTAGAAAAAACTCAAAAGGCATGTCTTCAACTTCACC
Source organism: Ladona fulva (assembly GCA_000376725.2). Lineage (NCBI taxonomy): Eukaryota > Metazoa > Arthropoda > Insecta > Odonata > Libellulidae > Ladona > Ladona fulva. The sequence goes on from KZ308818.1 coordinate 7,358, forward strand.
GTTCCACTTCAGACAGTGCGTGACTATGCGTGACTAATGCCAGACAAATATTCATTTTCATTGGAAATGGTTCATATTCATTCCAATTTTAGAGTATGATAACGAAAGGATAACGGAAGTACGGAAATTACGCAGACCCTCTCTGAGTCCACTGACCTTTGATAGGGTATTCTCCTTCACGCACTCTCAACTTTGACCTTTCAACCGAACTCCGATGAGCAGTTAATATTTTGGGAGCCCAAAGAAATGTTACGGCGGGGATTGGGTGAAGAAATAAAATTTGGATTGCATTTACTTACAATCCTAGGGCAAACACTGCCAGCCTCTTCACCAGACCCAGTTAGTAAGCATATATCAAACAGAAAAACTTTCTTTCCAGTTAGCAGAAAACAGCAAACTAATATCTGAATGTCTGAACATTTCATTGTGCTTATTAATATAGTCTAGTTATTAAAATTGCTTTTGGAAAATATGGGTTCGAGTTTATTGCTGATTCCGGAGCAAAAGGAAGTTTTACGAATTTGTGGTCTTTATTATCTGATGTTTTTAAGGTCGTGCGTTGATTCTAATCGAGTTTGTGTTTTCTCAGTATGTTATTGACTACAGATCTGTCGTAGCCATTTAGTTTTGCGACATTTCTGATGTGTGACAGTTCTGTGTTGAAGTCTTTCTGTGATAGTGGTACTTTTAGAAGGCTATTTATCGTGGAATGGAAGTGAGCTACCTTTTGAGATAATTGGTCAAAAGGTATGTACATGTCAGTGTGGGTGTTTTCTGCGTGGCAATTTCTTTCGAAGTAACTCATGATAGGTGATAAGCTGTTTCCCATAGCGGTCCAGTTGATTTTTTTTATAGAAGTTTCCTTCTATTTGAAAGAAGTTTTGATTCAAGCATGCTTTTGTCAGGAGAATGTATTCTTTGATTAACTCGGGAGAGAGTTTCTGCTCTGAAAGCCATCGCTCGAGGAATTGAACGTGATATCTAGAGGAATGCTCAGGAAAAGTAATTTTACAACAAAAGAAATTAAGATTTCGTTTTTTCCCGCTGTAACGTCTCTTAATAATTCGACTAAGTGGGTTATGTTTTTGACGTACATCATGCTCTTTGCGTACAGGAGTTGTATTCCATACTTTTTACATAAAGTTACAAAATTATCGCTAGAATGAGTTATTCCTTCTAAGAAATACAGCCACTTCATTAATCTTTTCTGGACTTATTCTATTGCTTCAATTTTGTTTTCATTTCAGAAAAAGCATTGAAATAAGAAAACCAGCTTGTCCGCCTCTTTAATAGAAAAATGACCACCCACTCATGTCAAAAAGCGATTATACGATACGAATGCTCGTATTTCAACAACCGCGAAATCCTATCGGGAAGCCTATACGTAGACTCTGATATCCAAGCGAACATCCGTGTCTCCCCAACGTACTTTAAATGGGGAATTCTTTACACCAACCTAACGTTGAACCTACGTTCGTTTTGTGAGGTGTCTATTCAGTACACGTACGAGATTCGCCTCCTCGAACGACAAGTGGAACTTCAATTCTCTATCTTAACGGGAAATGCCAAAAGAAAATTACGAAAATCCGTACAACGTATCCTTAAGGGGAAAGTACCTCTGTGGGGCCTTCTAGGATCGAACCAATGATACTTAGCTTCGAGATTCCTTTCTCCCTGGGGTCTCATGATCGGGAGTAAAAAGATCGTCTCTTTTCGTTTAGGCCCAGCATTTGTATCCTGAGTACATCGGTATATATGAAGGACGATGGAGCAGACGACGTTGCTTAATCCGGGCGTCGCATTGCTATCGATCCGAAAAGACCCTTCGCATACATCTGTGGACTTTTGGGGATTATTTTGATGCAACCGCAATGTCTGGGAAACATTGATATAAACAGTTAATATCGCTATGGAAGATGTACAAAGTTATAGATCACAAGAAAACCTGCAGATAAATCCGTTCCTAATACAGTGGAATTCATCTTTGAAAAATATACTCATAGAAAATATTATCTCTCTTCGGGAGAGAAGAATAACTGAAAGTGGTGGGGTGGGGGAGGGGTATTCATGTCTTTTGTAGTGTCATGCCAATGAGGGAGAGCAAATCGGAAGAAGGTACTGGTCCCAGGTCATTATTCATAATGCGCTGGCGAGTAGCGCGTATGAAAAGGTTTTTGTCGTCGAGTTCTCTGCACTGATCTTTTGAGTTTTAAGTTTTCTCTGTTAATTTTGCGATTGTTCTCTTGAATGTGTTGTGCGACGCTTGATTCTTTTATGTGATTGTGATTGAAGTTAGCCATGTGTTCTTTAAATCCGGTTTCTAATTTTCTTTTTTCTGTTCATAATAGACTTCATTCTTGACCTGAGTGTCGAAGTGAAAGAACATGTTCTCTGGAGCACCTCCATGGACCCACTGAGTGACAAGCAACGGCTACCAAACCCTCATTATCCGGTATTTGTTTTCCAGTGTCGCCCTCTTAGCTGAGTAGCAGATTAGTGTAAGTACAGCAAAAGTCCTTCCTAAGTATTTTCTTTAAAAATTATTACGGAATTATGATGTCTTCGACTTCGACTGAAAATTCTGGGCTGATGAATTTCTCAAAAAGTTTTCATCAGTATTCTGATCTTCTATCCTGTTGTTAACTCCACCTGAGGGATTTTCTCATAGCCGTAACGCCGCTATCGAATCTGAAATTTCCCCTAACGAAACGTGCCGCTCTACCTTGAACCATCTCTAAATCTGAGACCAGACCTACTTCATGTGGATCACAAACTGCGCTGCAGTTTTCGAGATTGGGTCTAACCAAGGAAAATTAAGCAATTTCTTTGACTCTTGATTGACAACCTCTAAGGGTTCTACTTGATAATCTTTGTATTTAGTAGCCTTTCCTATGAGATCACAAATATGTTCTTTGAATGATAAACTACTGCTAATTGTAACTCCTAGATACTTATTATGACTCACAAACTCTAAGGGATATTCCTATATTTCATATCGAAAGCTGTTAACATTCGTGGAACGCGTGAAAATTATAGCAACGCACTTCTTTACATTCAAATCAAGCTGCCAGTCTACGCATCACTTTGAGATAACGTTAAAGTCGTTCTGAATGATTATGCTATCTTCATCTGACGTACTCGCTCTGTATATGAGCATCGGCAAATAATCTAACCCTGCTCCTTACAGTTTCTACGATGTCATTGATGTAGATAAGGAATAAAATCGGCCCTAGAACACTACCCTGCGGAACTCCTGATGTGATGAGTACTTCATCGGATAACATTCCGTCTAATGCAACTCGCTGAGATCTATTTTCGAGAAAGGATTTGATCCATCCGACTACTTTTTTGTCGATCGCGTAGGCATTTAGCTTTTAAATTAGGTTTGTATGAGGTACGGTATCGAAGGCTTTCC
>KZ308818.1:25165-44830 GCA_000376725.2 Ladona fulva
AATAATTATTATTATTTGACATCATTAATAAATATTAATATAACTGTAATTGTAGTTGTACGAATCGAAATGTTCGCAGTGAAATAAGTTCACAAATAAGGAGCAGAGGATGGGCGTGCTTAATGCAAAAGACAGCAACGTGTGGTGGTGGAGTAAACGTTGAGCGAAAGAAAGGGAATGGTGCAGCAGAGATCGATTAGTTATAACAAAGACAAAGGGAATGTAAGATGAAGTGGTAAATATGGAGGGAAGGTTATCAAATGTCGACCATAACCTCATCCAACGAATCGCCAAAGGCCTTGACCCCGGACAACGAAATGCCGTCGAGACGTCTGCCCTTCGAAGAGGAGAACAACCCCTCCACTGCACCACGCTCTGCGCAGTTTCACTCTCCAAATCGCATTTTCTCAGCATACTTGGGCGAATCCCCTCCACAGCTTGCACATCGATCCAAATGCCAGCCAAAGCCCCACACCAACATTCGCACATGGGCATTCGTTAATTACTCAAATGTAGACTCCGACCAAAGCGAAGGAAACAAATATAAAGACGATGTCACTGCAGCACATATAAACAATAAAAACAGTTGAATCGATATTGATGACTTGTTGTGCAACCTACATTTCTCATAGTTACCCTCATAGTAATAGTTATTCACTTGGCCGTGTCAATTTAGCAATTTTTGGATGTGCGCAATGAGTTTGAAGATGCTTGGAATTTGTTTGTAGGGACACTGCGCGAGCCTGCGGATTAATTTTTACACTTTCAATATTCAAAACAAAATAATGATCCCAAGTTGTGATGATATATAAGTGGTTTGAGCAAAGCTCCAAAAAGCCGTAGTTAGCAAGCAATCTACGGTATTCCATAACGGTTAGTTTTCCTGCAAACTTTGCTTTGACTTTCTCGAGCTTTACTCAAACCCCTAACGTTTATACTTAGACGAGGACCCTGAAGCCTTAAGTCATACTTACGTGAGGTCAAAGGTAAAGAGCTGACGGTTTTTTCGTTAAAATGAAATAGCAGGGTTGTAATTGAAGAAGCCAAGGGAAAATCAAATATCTTAAAACATTTTTCCGCAGCGTATTTAAATTTAATAATACACTCGGTACCTAATGTAACTTGTTAGATGTAATTGTAGGTAATGTACCTACCGGAAGTTGATCGGTTTGAAGCCATGCCGAAAATCACCTTCAGAGAAGACGGCATCATTAATCCATTGCGACAAATTAAACCGAATAAAGCTCCTGGTACTGAAGATATTCCAGCTCTAGTATTCGGATAGCGTAGCTCTTCTCCTTATAGTAATAAAAATTCGAAAAGAAATGAGCGAAGGCAGGGTCCCGAAAAATTGGAAAATTACGATTGTTAGTCTAATACTTAAAAGAGAATCCAGCGAATCATAGGCCTGTTAAAGAGATAACTTTAACGTCATTTAGCGGCAAAATAAGGGAACATATAATTGCAAGTTCCTTCGTGACCTTTCTCGACACGTCCAAATTCATACTGAGAATAGTGAGAAACCAACACGGTTTTCCTAAGACAGGATCCTGCGAGTCTCAGCTGGAGCTGTAGTTCACGATATTTCGAAATCAGATTAAAAGGAAGTCGATGCGATATTTTTAGAATTTTGGAAACCATTTGATAAGGTCCCACATCATAAATTATTACATAAATTAAAAGTTGCAGTTAACAATGGAAAATTAACAAATTCGATTAAGGGCTTACTCTCCGTCAGAAAACGAGTAGTACTGGATGGTATTAGTTCCCACCTGGTTAAAAAGAGCTCCGGCGTGCTGCAAGGAATTGTAATCGGACCGTTACTACTTTTAGTGTACCTACATCAACGACCTTAAAAAAATATTGATAGTAAAGGAAGCATATTTGCGGGACACGGTGATTTATAGGAAAATAGGAAGTTCAGATGATAGATTAACCCTGTCGAATTATTTAGATAAAATTGTGTAATGGCAATGATAGGCAGTAACAGCCCAATATAGACAAATGTTCAGTAATTAACTAAAATAATGCCTATGATTATTCGTACAGCCTCCGAGAGAAAATATCGTAACAGTAAAATCGGGGAAATACAGAAACCCTCACTAATAACTTAGCCAAGGTTATATTAGTAATATTTGTGGACGAGCACTTAAGAAACTCGGTTTCGTGAAGGGAAGAGTCGGTAGGAGCGAAGAAGAAGTGCGTGAGCAATTTTTCGTTGCGTTGGTCATGGCTCACCTCGAAAAGTAGAAAAGCGATATGTTTCGAAAAAATTGTTACAACAAATCAGAGAGTGTTACTCAAATGCTTCAGGACGCTGGATGGGAATCTCTAGAAGACAGAAGATTTAACAATGGATTAATTTACTTAATAAGTTCAGAGAAAGGACGTTTTTAGAAAATATAGCCGATATTACGTGTCTACGATACATAGGCCATTCTGACACAGCGAGGAAAATCAGAAAAATAGATACCACAACGAGTTGTTTCATAAATGAATTTTTTCCGCAAACGATACGCAAAAGTAATAAAGTTGACTTAATTAAAGTTAATTAATAATGAATATACCCCTGCCACACGCAGAAAGGCGGCTTACCGTGTACAAATGTAGATGCAGATAAAATAAGATCCATGAAAAAAATAGCATAATATAGTTAAATTTGCTAAGATTTTGTGCAACTATGGAATCTCAAAGAATGTATTTTGAGTAGCAGTATATTCGCAAATTCTAACACTTTTTGAGATGACTGTAGTTTTGTAGTCACTATCACTGTGATCAATTCCAAAGCCATAACTGAAAATTTCTTCATTATACTGCCTGAAATTAGGAGAGAGTAACAGTACTTTGTTCACCAGAAGTATTCAAATGAAATGCACCTTCTCGTTTCTGTCGAAGCAGAATTGCCCGTTGACGGTCAACGGACAATTATGTTGATGAAATATCCCAATAACGGTCAAACCTTCAAAAATAATTTTACTAATCCACTACTACGGTACCTACCTTCAGCAAGCCGTCTACGTTTACATTTGTACCCCGCAAGCCTGCTCATGGCGTATGGCAGAGTGTGTAAACAAACGAATCGAATCAACCAATAAGCTACCTGACTGGTTTTGCCAATACTATCAGGAGAAAAATACCAGTAGTAGCTAAACTCTCCCGAAATCTCTTTGACCTCTAGTCTCGGAGATAGCGCTCGCTGAGTATAGGAATCAAAATACCGGGTATTTCGTCCTGTAAATCAGTAATTAAAAGAATCTGGAATAACTTGTGCCTATACTATGTTCTTCTTAAGAGATTCCTAGTCGAGGGTTCTGATCATATCTGATACGCTGCTATCGAAACTGTAATCTCCCTTAACGAAACCAGCCGCTCTGCGTTGTACGCGCTCTAGCTCCAAGATCAGACCCTTCTCGTGTGGATCCCGTACTGCGCAACAGTACTCAAGTAATGGACGAACGAGTGAGGAATATGCCACCCCTTTTACAGTCGATTGATAGCCCCTGAGAACGCGGTAGTATATCCTCAAAGTCCCACCAGCTGACCGCAATACATCTTGAATGTGCATTTTAAACGATAAATTACTACTATTACTAAATTATTACGATTACTAAAACGACTCCTAAATAATTATACTGACTTAGGCACTATAACTTAGCGCCACCATTGTGACGGGGTTTTGCTTAAGTTACGGTTCGGGAAACGAGTCGTACTCATTTGTAAACCGAGCAAACCGAGCTGCCAATCTTTACACCAATTAGAAATAACTTCCACGTCGTAATATAGATGTACATATCTTCCGGAGTTTTAAATTTCCTGTATATAAGAGCGTCGTCTGCGAAGAGCGTCAAATTACTGTTTTCGTTGTCTATTGTATCGTTGATGTAAATTAGGAACTAAATCGGCCAGATAACTGCCATGGAGAACTCCTGAATACACTTCTAATTTGTCGGAAATATTGTCGGATAGCACCATCTAAGATCACGCGTTGACTTCGGTATGTCAAGAATGACTTAATCTGCAGAATGATTTGATCGTCGATGGCGTAAGACTCGAGTATCTGTAGTAACTTCGCGTATGGAACTGTATAGAATGCTTTCTTAAAATCCACCTTGAGTATGCATGGAGTGGGCGGAATTCTGCAGAAAAGTGTTGCATTCGAGAATTAGAGAAAGCACAGTAAAGGCTGATAAGTTTCGTAAAAAATTGCTATGAAAAATCAGCGAGTGTTACTTAAGTGCTTTCCAGGACGCAGGATTGGAATCTCAAGAAGATGAAAGATTCAAACGAAGACTTCATAAGTTATGGGAGAAAAATCAAACAAACAGATGCTAGAACTAGTTGTTTCAACAATTCCTTTTTTCTTTCGCGAGCAATACGCGAAAGTATTCGATTAGGGACGTAGTCGAGGTGCCACACGCCGACAAGCGTCTTGCAGGGTACAATACATGTAATTGTAGATGTAGAATATTGGAAAAAATAAAACCACGAATGGAATGGATATTCCTCGTTATAAGGGAAGGTATCCGAGATTTAAACGAGTAAACTCATCATTGCCCATAACTTCATACGTACTGTGCGTGAAATCAGGGTAAAATATCGATTGTGTGGAATGAAATAAGAATCAAAAGCAATATCAACGACTCATTTCAATAATATAATCGGAGATAAAAATAACTTTGGTCCAAAGATCGATTCCGATTAAACTGAGGCGCGCCTAAAACTGATTGGAGCTCATAAATACCCTTCCGTGGACATGAAAAATGTAATGGGAGATATTTCCGTGGAGTTGGCAGCCCTGCAACGGAGCGTCGACCTTGCAATAGGCGTCAATACAACGCCGCCTCTCGGCCTACTTCTCTTCTTGCTCCTGACCTTTCACTTACACTAATGACGTCACACTACTTCGCCCGCACTCAGACACTCCTTTGTCTGGTCGGATTAATTATTCCCTCCACTAATCGCTACACTCGCCTACGACACGTACGCCGATGGAATCAGGGCCGGCCGATCAGATTGCAGGGGGATGAACAGTAATCAGGAACACAGCGAAATCTAATATTTTACGCGGATTCACTCAAATGCGATTTAATTTTATGCAAACCGGAGGTTTACGGGAGGATTTTTCCACGAACCAGTGTTTTACTTAGCTTGAACGATGGAAAAATTACTATTTCAAGAAGTAACATTTGTTCTAATATTTCGACAAATGATTTATTATTTGAAATTAATTAAAAATTCCGAATAAGAAATAATATTCCACGTGAAAAAATATACAAGAAATGACGCTGAACATGAAATACCTCCTGATAAATAAATATGAGATGAAATTGGGGCATAAAATATTCCAGATTATGTCAGATATCGTGAAATGTCGGTGGACCAATATCGGACATTTACTTTGACGACCAGTTTGCAAAATAGCACAATCGGCCAAATTCTAAAGGGAAAAGTCTTGCGCAGTTTTCTTTGACTTCTGTAATAGATCTGTTAGCTCGTTCATCGATAACCATAAGATCTCGAGTACTTCGTACGGCCGAATATGCATCCAATATGAATTTACCATAAATTCTAATATTAAATAAAAGGAACAACAAATTTTCGCAAATTCGAGTAAAATACTCTGAATAGGAATTCAGACCAGTGCTGTCAAATAATAATAATAATGATGATAATAATAAACGTCTTTATTGGGCGAAATTGGGACTAAAGAGTCCCATCTTCCATTTAACCCTTGTTATAAAGCGAGATAAAAGAAACGAAAGAAAAGAAGGGAAGAAAGTGTTTTCGTGGAGGAATAAAAAAACTGTTATATTTTATGCTCAGAAAAAGTATCTCCACTGCAGGAAAACACCCACGAAGAGAAGGGGGATGTGAAAAACCTGCGAAAGATATAGGAAAGAGTGATGAAGGATAGATTGCAGCATAAGTGGTATAAATTGAATAGAAGATTTTAAAGTTTGTAATACATGGCAGAAACATCATTGTCAATAAAAGGTAACATAACAGGTAATATATACAGATTAATTCACTATACAGAATGTCAGAAATTGTTCCTTGTCATGCATATGTATACATATATGTGTATATACAACACATCAGTAACCATATTTTGTCAATAGAATTGTGACTGTAATGTATGAACAATGATTCACTGTCATCAAGTTAGAATGTCATGAAAGGAGAAAATTATTTCAAACAAAAAATACAGAAAAAATAATAATATGATAAGTTACAAAAATTATTAATAATTATAAATTAAAGACATTATAGGCATTAAATCATTAAAGAATTCATAGATTTAAAGTAAAATAATAGTTGTAAAGAAGCGAAGAATAACTTTCCACAATGCATTTTAATGTGTACGACTGGTCACCGCCAGCACCATATATGCATGTAAGAGCGAAGGGAAAAGGTGAACTCAAACGTTCTTTCTAAGGTACTCGGCCTAACACAGCCTCTGGAGAAAAAGGAGCTATGGTGGCCAGTTCCTCACTTCAAAGGATGAGGACGCAGTGTTCTTCAGATGGTAGCACCGTTAGCTCTCTTATCTTTAGGGCTCTGCCCGACGTATGCAATGAAGGACAATCCTCACTTTTCAATTCGTAGACCCCCGACAGAGGCGCGGGCCCTATTTTCCAAGAAGAAGACCGCTGGAGGTAGGAGAGATTTTGATAACCAGCTTTAAAATTTTTCGGTAGAAGGTTGGATAATTTGTGAGAAGTATTTCCTACTTAAAATTTACATACAGGAAGTCATTAATAAAATTAATGATCTAACCTATAGAGGAGTGGTAATATATGGAAAAAGAATTAATCTGATACGCTTTGCGGTTGACAATGCTGAAAATGAACGAGAGTTGAATGTGCAGTTACAAATAATGGAAGACATCCTTCACAGATAATATACGTACACAATTTAAAGATAAATATTACAAAAGCTTAAGTTGTGGTATGCATCAAATATGGACAGGATAATGCAAATGTGTCATTAAATGGACAGAGGAAGTGGAAGAGTTCACCTACCTGGTGATCACTAAGGATGGGCGGAGTAGGAGAGATACTTTAAGTAGAATTGGACAAGCAAATGGTGCATTTAATAATAAATATGAGTTGTTGACCGCCAAAGAAATCAACCTGAAAACAAGAAGGTTTCAAAATACTTAAGAATAATTTCTATGGAGAATAGCACAATATGGCTGCGAGACATAGACAATAGAGATAGAAAAAACGGCTTGAATCATTCGAAATGTTTTAGGAAAAGTTGAGAATACTGTGGATCGATAAGGTTAGCAATGGCGAGGTTCTCTAAAGAATTGGAGAAAAAAATATGGAATAATATCGTGAAAAGAAGATGCGAACTTATGGGTCGTATTCTGTGAGGGAATTGTGAAAACTGTACTGGAAGGCTACAGTGAGGGAAGAAGATGCAAAGGAATACTGCAATTTAAACAGCAAATTATAAATTATGTCTATTGCAATTCCTACGCAGAAATGAAGGCACAACAGCGATTCATATGGAGAGCATCACAACATCACGAGGGTGTCGTTGGGATGAAAATTAAAATGGATTATTGTAACGTTGGATTAGGTGATGACAAATTCGGAGCAATATTTGCTGCAACTTGATCCTAAGATCTTATTAACTCCTAGGCTACTGAAGTTGGCGTCCTAAGTGGTCACAGATATGTTAGCTTGGTGGGAAATCTGTCGATCCAAAGGGGCCTGTAATCAGAGCCGCGACCCTGGTGCTAACATAATTGGCCGCCCCTTAAAGTTAATTACCAAAACCATACTTTTATATAATCTTTCCTAGATAAGTGATGCGTATCACACAGAAAACAACTGCCCCGCTTAAAATTCCACCGCACGGGTGCGATGCACCCCTTACACCTATATATGTAATGATGGAGCTACCGGTGCCTGGGAGACGGAAAGGGTAGCCTTTGTACATGCTCGTACTTGTACTCTTGAGGTTTAGAGCATATTTTGACCTAAAGCGAGGGAAATAATAGAAACAGACATCGATAGACATCGGCTAACTTATTCCACGGTATTCTTTGATTAAATTATGAACGGGTCGGACCGAAAATCTCAGCTGAAGCAGACCTCTACCACAGACTTTATTTACAAAGGATTCTTCTCAGTAATTTTAATGGCTCAGGCTAAGGCTGATGGACTCTCCGCAGCAATAGACTTGGAGATTCGGAAAAAATGAATACTAACACAGTCATATTGAGCGACGAATTTATTATGACAGGGATGATGTTGTGCACATAGTAAAGCCAGCACGCGTGATGTCACGCACAGTCGTAAAGGAAAAGTATTTCTTACACAAAATTGAGCGAATGCGATGTGCGTGAGCATTACTTTATAACATTGAAATCAACTCTTCCACAGTTCATAACAAGTGAACACACTTGACAATTCCTAACAAGTGAACACACTTGACAATTCCAACATTACGAGGTTCGTTCCTTGACACCTGCAATTGCACAGTTACAACTCATTTGAGTATCAAACTACTTTCGGTTTTTCAATTTGAAAACTCGAGTTTGGAGGTGAATAAACAATGAACGAGGAACCCTACAGATAAACAAATTGGCCACATTTTAGCACGTTTCTGCGAATATATATTCATTTTATACTACAGTTATTTTATAACATGTAGGACGATAATAGTGCCCGCTTTTTCGCTTTTTAACGGAAAGCTCCCCCAGAAAATTTATTTTTAGAAAGAGTAGTGATTTAATCGAAATAACGTCTAATTATATTAAGTACTAATTCTTTCTTCAACTAAATTTTTTCTAAATATTCCAATGACGAGCTAAAAATTTGTTATCGATCTTGTAAAAGGACTTTTTCTCAGCAATAGATGGACATATGAAGGCAAACCTGGTCTCGTTATAAAGTCCTCGATAGGAATTTTCACAAGTTGTAACTGACGTTGTGAAAAACTTATTGTGCGACTTATTTTATACCCCAATTCTTGTTTGTGAGGAAATATTAGAATTCTATTTGTTATTGCATCAGGAGATTCAATGTCTCGGGTGATTTCAAATCATCCTTATAAAAATCCATAATTATTCATTCGATTTCTTATCCCTGTAAAAAATAGCTGAAGATAAACCGATAAAATTTCATGTTTCCTTTATTGGACGCGTCAGGTGAAATACAGAGGTATCCACTCCAAGCGCAAAGAACGATGCTATCCCGAAATTCTAAGCCCAAAATGAGGCTGTTGGCAACCGTAAGAGAACTATAGAAATAATGGTCCAACGAAATCGAGACAAGTGTCAAAAGAAAGGAAAATGATTATATAATCTTATTTCAGTGGTGAAATATTGATGAAGATTCGAAACTGCAAGGATTTTGATAGCTTATACGGAAAATGTTTACGCTTTTTCCGCAATAAACAGCACATTCCTTTGAGGACTAAGGAGATTGCTGAATTTGAGCTCATGCATTCTGCCATATAAATACACGGGGATAATACTTCCATATAGAATTAATAGAGTGGATGTGTACGAAAACCGATATATCACTAAAATAAGTTTAATTTCGTCATTATTGACTAGTAACGTTAATAAACAATATTTAAGACTATTGTAATTTACAACAAAGATTATTATGATTATTATGGGATAACGTCGGAGATAATAATTAAATCATTGTGGTTTTCCAGTAGAGTTTGGTACAGAACAACAAAAGTAGTAAATGTTTCGAAATGAAAAGAAAAAGAGATTTCTCCAAAATAATAGATTGGGATAAATTTAAAAATCGGGACTCACCATTAGAGCGTAGACCGAGGCATTTTTCCTTCGACCCGTCGCCGCCTCTGCTTCACCCAAAACCAACGACATCTCTCTGAAATCAAACGATAAATTCATAAAAGTTATATTAAGAACCTTGTTACAAAGACACACATTTTAAAATAGTTTTTACCTTTTACATAATCCCCAATAAAAAAAAGGGCAATGAGAATGCTAGTTCAAAAAAATTGAAAAACTACACGTTTTTGTTTCGTTTTCCTTCGTTTTTAACAAAAATATTTCATGTAAATTACGTAAGAATGGTACGTTACACCATATTTAGGGATTGATGGCTTCCCACACAAATCAACCAGATACATTTCGTGAATAAAAAAAAACGTGTAAAATTTCGTTCGTGAAAGAAATCCATGCTTTGTGAATATCGTTGGCAGCGATTGGCGTCATTTAATTTTCTCATTGAACGGTTGTTTCGTCCGCAAAACTAGAAGTTTTCCAACCATCACTACGAAATACAAATGAAACTGTTTTAGTTGAATTCCTTCTTCATTTCACTTCTTCACTAACCCCTTGAAATGAATCGCATTTCTCGTGATACCGGGATATATCCGGTTCATTAGGAATAGTTTGACTATAAAAACCCAGCGAAAATATTAAGGCAGAAATAATGATCTGGAGGATGATTAAAATTCTTAGGATGAAATAAAAAAGGAAGGAGCGTTGAAAAGCATAGTGTAGAAGATTACAACTTATGAATACGGCGAAGAAAAAGAAAGTTAAATTCTTCGATAATTTTCAAAGATAACAGAGTCATAGACTGAGCAAAGGAATTAGATTGGAGTAATACAAGAAAGTCTAGAGAGATTGATACACTTATTATAAGGTACGTATTTTATAGAAGAAACCTGTTTCCTCTGCAGAGGATTAATAATAATAATAATCGTATTTATTTGGGCGAGATTGAGACTAACAGTCTCCTCTTCCATCCAGCCCATCACATATTTCATACAAATATTAATTAAACGAAAAGAAGAACTAGAAGAAGTGTGGAAAGAAAAAACCTAAGAAATTCTTAGGAAAAAAAATCAAATACTGCAGGAAAACACCCACCAAGAAGAAGCGGGCGTGAAAAACCTGCGCAAACCTACTGAAACTAAAAAAGCGAAAGAACATTACAATATCAAAAATGCACATAATAGATGCATATAATGTCAATAAATCGATAATTCATGATTATAAAACAGTAATAAAAATCAACTTAACATGATTATACATCAATACATAATCATATATAAATGTACAATATAAAACACATTTAAGTACAATTACATACTAATACAAATACATCGACGGAGATTATATATATATATATATACATAGATTATAAATGCATAGACACACAAAGTCGTGCGAACATATTTTGCACATTTACGTACCATGAGGTACCTAGTCATGTTAGAGTAAATTTAATTCGAAATAATGAAATATACCAAGAACATAAGTGAGTCGATTTAACAATTATTACTTTCCACTCACGAATAATTTTACAATTTTTACAACTGAAGTGGTTTGAAAATAATTTTGCTTAAAAGCCAAATTTCCATACATTATTCAACAACAAATTTAGAGATGGGTTAAGAATTTCATAGTGAGGACGAGTGTAAAGATAGATAGGCCCTTTATTGGCGAGGTCAGGCCGATATGGGTCTCTCTTCTACCTAACTTCAGAGAACGAAGATTTAGATAGAAACCGATGAAATACGATAACACTGTAGGAATAGCCGTGTCTCTGTGTTGTAATTTTACATGAGCAGGAGGTATGAGATTACAGAGCCGCGTAGTCAGTGTAACAGATCGAGTGTAGAATAGGTGTTCAATTGGACTGAGGGAGAATGCGTTGGAAACGGGGTGACCTTCCCGCGAAATAACTGTCGGGGAAGTACACGTGTGGAGGTGAAAGTCTCGCCTCTAAAAATAAGGAGGCAAAGGGGAGGGAGCAAAGGGATGGTGACCCTTGCATCTGCGCCTGCGTCCTACCGCATACTGTTTTCATTTTTTACGGCCCCTCGCTCTGCTCCTCCATCGTCTATCACTAACACATTTGTGCATACACATGTTTCCACACACGTCCATATATCATCATTTCGTTTCTCTCATTAGATATGCTAAGACTGCAAATAATTCGCTTACAAATATTTCTTCGGAGGAGTAATTTCCTCTTCCAAAACAGTACTGTATTTCCAGAGGCATATCTCTGCCTTCAAATTCAATAACCAATGGGAAGCCATTTAACACTTTATAACTGCAGATTTATTTTATCTTAAATTCCCGTTCAGGACATAAGAAATCGACATTCAATAAATATCCGAAATTTAAAGCAACAAATGTCTACCAATTCTTTATATCCCCGAAAAGTTCCTTCTAAGCCTAGGATGCTGATTGTTCAAAACGTTATCGCTTCCCCTTTGTCCAAGGAATACGTCTTAAAATAGGCGTAAAGAGAGCAAAAGACAACCAAACCCATTGAGAGAAGTAAACTAGGCATCGCTTGGAGAACTGTGTTCTCCCCAAGTATTTGAAGGGCACACAAAATGTCTTTCTTTCGCTTTTGAGAACACATATTGGGTTGACCGGAAGGTTCAAGCCCATTTTTAGAGAAGACAATTCTTTACACTTGTATGTTTATATAATCGGAACCTGTTTTTCACAATTATCTGCCATGTATCACGCAGCAGGAATGTATTGTCCATCCAGATCATCTTATATTAGTCAGGGAAAGACTTAACTATGCGGATTTTTACGGAAGATAATTTTTGCGACTGAGGAAATGTTAAAAAGAGGGAAGTGTGTTGGATACCAGCGGTGCCTTAAATCTAACAGATGCCAGACCGCCAATAGTTCAACATAGCCTACTCCTTTGCTAATTCTACAAAAACCTTTGCGAAGTAATGACTGTTAGACCAGTTGTAAATTTTAACCGAAGTTCAGTCTGCTTTCTTGGCAGCCACTTTGGATTCCTTTTCAATGCCAGCGGACATTCAGTATGACTTCTAAGGAAGGGCTAATGGTGGATCACTTCGCTTACCCTATTTTTCGTTAATTATTTCCTTAAAATTTCATTTATCGTTATTTGCTCCGTATTTCCTTTAAAAGAAGGGTGCGGTTCCTTTGCGTTGCAACTAAAAGCCGCAGAATAAAATGCGATCCATTCCGTCGGTTTCGTAGAACCCTTACATCGGAACTACTCACATGGTCTAGCCTGTATACATAGCTACACACATCTAATAGTCACAGAATTTCTATCGTAAGTACTGTTGTATACGTTGCAATAAGAGAATATCTTAGGTCTACATTTTTGACCAATGAACTCGTATACAAACATACTAGGGTTGACCAAAAAGTAATGCCGCACTTTTTTTCCAGGCAAAACCAATGCTAGTAATTCGAAATTGTAGGTTCGAATATTTTGACGTTTTGCGCATGTATGTGCAAAATTTCAGTTTTCTCCTGCAGATAACATTGGTGTAGAATGTTTTCAAAATGGAGCCTGACCTTGATACACGTTACAGACAACGTCCTGTGATTGAATTTCTGTGTGTAGAGAAAGGAACTGTAGGGAACATTCACAAACTTTGGTGTCAAGTCTATGGAACATCTTCAGTCGATAGTACAGTTGGGTATGGAGGGTGAGCGAATCAGAAGGCGGTTGAAAGAGAAAATCTGGCTCCATAACCAGAGCGAAGACTGGTATTGTAACACAATTACGCTGTCGTCAACTAATCAAAACCAATTGAAAGACTTAGCACACCGTAATACACAATTTACACCACACGCAAATAAATTTCTCAGTATAACTGTGGTTATAAAAATAATATACAGTCGGTCAGTTCACTGTACATGTTAAACAATACTTACAGAGACCATAACAAATCTTATATACGAAGGAGAAAGTTGGTGCGTCTGTGTAAATGTTCTCCTAAAACAAGAGAACCAGTACTTGTAAAGCTTGCAAAGTTGCACGCATTTAAAAACCGACTACACGCAGATTTCCTTGCGTGTATCTTTTGGTCTCAGTTTCTATCCCATTCGAGTCACTGCGTTTCCATATGATATACATGTAAACTTCATTTCAATCTTTTCTCTACTTCCATAGGAAAATGAAAAAAGAACCACCGTACAAACTTGAGAGAATTTTCACAAGAAAGAAATTTTATAAATTCATATTCTTATCATTGATAGTGGATATCGGTTCCAAAAATGAGCACTTTGATAAGATATTGGGGTTATTTAATTACATATTAAATGAACTCAATGGAACTCTAGAACTGTTTCCTTGGTTCTGAATAGAGCCTTTAAATAATTTCATTGCCACCTTCTCTTTATCACTAAATTCAAGAAGTGATTGTTTTACAAAAAAACGGAAGAGATCCAAATACTATTTGAGAATAATTAGGCCATACATGAGCTGAAGTATGTTTCCGCAGTGCTCTTGTTGTTGGGAGAAAAAGCTCATTCTGATAAGAATATTTTCCAGTATGACATATCTGCAAATAATATTGCTCCTCAAGGACTTGGTGAGATGGAAAACGTCAAACGTGCAATCATTTTTATGTAGATTTTGAAGACAGGCTTTTCTATCGCAACCCTCGTGCCTTTTACTGTTTTAATGTTCGAACTCACATTTTTCATACATAAATGCTCCAATATTATTTCATATTTTAACATTTATTAAATCAATATTGGATCGCATTTTACAAATCAAAGGCTTTACTGAGATCAATCAGGACTAGAAAGGTAATTTCCTTGTCGTCCTTAGCAAATTTAATGCCATCTATTCATTTAATAATAGCGTCAGAAGTAGAATCATAACGCCTAAAACCTGATGGCAAGAGATCGAGGAGATTACTTAACGATAAAATTGATTGTGATTGGCTAGACATTCCAGACCTTTAGATAACAAAAAGAGAATACAAGTGCCGAAAATCGTTTATAGAGGCTAGAGAGTGGAATTTTTATGAAGGGGGAATGATCGAAATTCACCGTTGTTTTGGGAAAACACCATGCGAGAGAGAGAAATTATACGTGTATTGAAAGTCAATCAAGGAATATATTCTTTCGACAAAAGTGTGCATGAACCAAAACTTCTGTCAAATAGAAGGAAACTTCTATAGATAAAATAACGGAACTGCTACGGGAAACTGCTTATCACCTTTCCTTACCGACTTATTCATGACTCACCTCGACAAATATTGCAAAGAAAACTTTCAATTAATTCCTGACATTTGGTTCAAATTCGTTGATGACATTTTTGCCATTTTCGACACATAAAAACAAACATTTCAGATTTCTTAGAAAAAGTAAATGAAAAATAAAATAAAAATAAAAAGGCGCATTACCTTTCTTAGCTTTAAAAATAACGAGAACACAAAACGCATTGAAATTCAACATCTATCGAAAACCCAGCTACAGAAATATGTACATCTCACGGGACCGCCACATATCTTCAAAGTTAGCACAATTCCGTTCAATGATCAATATACTACTTCTAAAAATACCACAATGACAGAAAAACTTCAATAAAGAACTATTCCAAATAAGGAGTAAAGAAAATGGGTTACAATACATCTATAGTCAATTACACACTGAGAAAACATAAATTCAATTTGAATCAACACACGACCTTAAAATCATCAGATAATAAAGAACACAAATTCATAAAACTACCCTTCACACCTGGAATCAAGAATACACTTAAGCCGATATTTTCCAAATTTAATTTCACCCCAATATACACCAATAGCAACAAACCATCAAATCGTCTTCAAAATCCATAAGACCCAATTCCAACATCAAGCAAATGAGGCATTTACGAAATATCATGACAAGAATGCCACAAAGTCTATTATGGACAGACAAGAAGAGAAATAGAAACCCTCTTAAAAGACCACCAATTCAAACATAAACGGATAAAGCGTCTCACAACATAACCAAGAAAACCACCGCAAAATTAACGGAAAAAACGTAAAACTCAAAAAATCAGTGCAGAAGACCTGAAAACTTGACACATACAAAAGCCTATTCATACACAGAAATCGCCAGCGCATTATGAATAATGACCTGGGACCAGTACCTTCTTCTGTTTTGTTTTCCCTTCTTGACATTACACAACAAAAGGCGTAATATACCACACTACCCCCCACCACACACACTTATCTTCTCTCCAAAGTATTTGCCGAAATACGTATTGAGAACAATACTCGCAAAACGAGACCACGGAATACCCTAATCCTTGCTTGTTGGAAATTCCTAACGGTTGGTTAGCAAACTATAGCGTTTTGGAGCTTTCTTTTAAATACTTTAATTGAAGAGGAAAATCTTCCAAATAACGTGCTTGCGGATTAATTTACATGATATGTCACCAACTCAGTAAATATTTTCTGTTGATGTTCAAGCATTAAGCAGAAATGAATGGAATTTTAATTATTAAAATATTACAATGAAAACTTGGATTGTTTTATTATTTTAAGAAACAATCAAAGTATTTTGTAATTTTGGATTACAGCAAATATTTAAAAATATTCTCTTGATTATCAAACGATAATGGTCTATAAAACTAACCAAAATACGACATTTTGATAGAAGGAACCATTTTACAGTCACAGATGACCGGTTAAATTCTTATCTCGAACGTTATACAGCCGACTCCCGTCATTCTTCCCTCATGACTGCTAACCTTTTAGAGTCACAGACGCTTTAATATTTTTCGATATTCGGGTATTTAATTTGGAAAGGAAGTCGCTCCTAAGTATTCTCTAAGCCATATCGAGTGGTAATGAAATACTTGCCTGAGACTATTCCATAACTTACAGTTATGAATATATTATAAGAACAAAGAAAAAACACCCAGCGATACAAAGGGTAAATCTTAAAAATTCAATGAATGCTACTGAACCACGGTCAACGGGCTATTCTGTCGATCGAGTATCCGGATAACGGTCAACCTTTCCTGATGACTTTTTACACTAATAACCTTCCTTCCTTCAGCAAGCCGTCTACATTTACATTTGTACCCCGCAAAATCCTGATTATTGCGTATGGCAGGTGGTGTAGTCAAACAAATCGAACCGACTAATAAGCTACCTGATTGATTTCAAACACCATCCGGAAAAAAGAGCAGTAATAGCTATCCTCTCTTGCTACAATCCCACGAAATCTTTTTGTCGTCAGGTCTCGGAGGTAGCGCTCGCTGGGTATGGGAACCACGATACCGGGTATTTTGTCGCACAAATCAGTCCATAAACATTTCTGGAATAACTTGTGCCTAACCTAGATTCTTCTATTCTTGATTCCCAGCCGAGAGCTTTGATCACATCTGATTCACTGCTTTTGAAACTAAAGTCTCCAATAACGAAATGAGCAGATCTACATTGTAAGTGCCCTATCTACAGGATCAGACAGTTATCGTGTGGATTCCATACCGCGTAATAAAACTCAAGTAACGGACGACGAGCGAGAAATAAGTCATCTCTTTGACACTCGATTGACTATCCCTGAGAACGGGGTTGCATAGCCTGATTGCTGATCCCACTACATGGTGAATATGCATATTAAACGATAAATTACTACTGAAAACGACTCCTAAATAATTATGCTGACTTAGGAATTCTAACGTTGCGTCACTAATGCAAGGAGGGTTTTGCTTAAGTTACGGTGAGGGAAGCGAGTCGTGCTCATTGCTAAACATTTTTCTACGTTGAAACCGAACTGCCAATCTTCACAGCATTTAGAAGTAACGTCCACGTCGCTCTGTATAATGGACGTTTCTTCCGCAATATGAATTTTTCTGTATATAAGAGGGTCGTCTGCGAAGAGCCTCACATTACTGCTTATTCTGTCTGTACTACTACTACTGTACTACTATGACTGCACTACTGTACTGTATCGTTGATATAAATAAAGAACAAGATAGGTCCGATAACGCTACCCTGAGGAACTCCTGAATACACTTCTACTTTGTGGGAAATAAACGCCATCTAAGATCATGCTTTGACTTCTGTGTTAGTCATGTCAGAAATTACTTAATCCACTGAACAATTTGATCGTCAATTGCATAAGATTCGAACTTCTGTAAGAACTTCGAATGTGGCACTGTATCGAATGTTGGAATATGGCGTCTGACATAAAGCCTTCGTCTGTTTCAAGTAACATTCACCCCCGAATGTCATTCTACTTCGTCATTCATAGGATATCTATTAACTTTTTAGAGATAAATCCATCGTGCCTACCTAAATAGTATCATTTACTATGCTACAATACTAATTCTAATGGAGATACATAATTCCTAAACCTGATTATACTAATCCATTTTACAGTTCTAGCATAATATCATCTGAAACGCTAAATTTAGTTACAATATTATATGATGATTCATTTATGAAAGTTTGCTGCGTAAATATATCTTCATAGGACATGGAACGGTGCTACGTAAAGTACGAGTTTAGTTCTAGAAGTGCTCGACCAAACAAAGAAAAAAATATCTTTATATCTCAACATAGTCGCCGTTCAGCTCAATACACTTTTCCCAGTGATGTTCAATAACTTCGATACCCTGTTTATAGTGAGAAACGTCGAAATTCTCAAAAGAGCCGTTAACCGCAGACTACACCTCTTCAATGTTGGCAAATATTTTACCACCGAGCCATTTTTTCAAGTTTGCGTAGAGTAAATAATCCAAGGGGGTTATATCTAGATAATAGGGTGCATGAGGAAGCAGCTCGAACTTCAACTCATTAATTTTGGTCATCGCGATGATATACGAGTGAAGTACTTTTCACGCATGAGTGAACTGGTACATTGTATTGTTGAAACTACACCTTATTTTGACAACTGCGGCAGTTTTTTCTTGATTTCATCACTCAAATACAGTAATTCATTTGCAAAATACTCGCCGTTGATTGTTTTTCCTTTTTGAAGATAATCAATATGTATGTAAAACAGATTTTTCAGATTACCCACCAAACTGAATGTTCCTGAACCCCACTGAGTTGGAGGACACCCTGTCAATATGGCCTTCGGGCTGAGCGGACAGACCGATAGCGATCGAGGTGAATGCACCCTTAGTTTCGAGCTGATAGGAAGGAAGGCAGAGAAACAATGCCATTTCTAGCATTTTAACCCCGAAATGTATAACGTAATCCAAACGTATTTATTTACTAAGGCGCTATTTTTGAAGAAGGCGCAGGATGTGGCATTAGGAAACTGAGAGGGTGGAAAGGGAAGGCGGAGAGGAAGCCGATGGCTTTAATAGGGACGCTGGTATCGACCCGCTGTCTGCAGCCACGGATTCCCATTTTAAAGGGGAGACCTCGACCAAGGCCTTGGAGCTTGGTTTAGGTTATGGACAGATGCAGCCTCCCCAAGGATCCGCCTGCATCGATCCGTGGAGGGTATTCCCCTGCCGAGGCACCGCCCACAGCGTCCTTCGGAGGAGACATTGCCTTGGGTCGATGCTGCACCAATACACACAAACTCACTTCCTTATCTAATATTTATTTCATATTGAAGCTCGCAAACATTTTATTTGGAGAGGACACGAGAAGATAAGGAGAGTAGGGTGAAGCGGCGAAGGGGTCGCCAACTCGTATCTTAATGTATTGGCATTCGATGTTTTATTAATAAAAAGTTATTAATTTGTGTGCATGCCCGTTATATACACATATAGGTGTCTATGTATACGAGAGTGTGTATATGTATACAGAGAGGGAGAGAGAAAAGTAATGACAAGGTACATACAAATCGCCATTCAATGATATGAATTGAAAGACGGCGGTGCATATTCCACAGAACCAGCGGCGCAGCCAGGGTATGGCTATGGTGGAATAGATATATTAAATATATAA
>KZ308818.1:44869-116361 GCA_000376725.2 Ladona fulva
ATATGTGTATGTATGTATATATATTTATAATTACAAATCTTTTAGACACACACGCTATCATCGATTCGGAATCTGTTCGCCATTGCAGTCGAGCTTCATCGGATTTTTTTAAATAAAAAAACAAAAAGTCGAATGTTAAGTTTCGCAGAATTCCGTAGCGGCGCCACTGCTACCGTTACTATATATACTTCAAAACAATAAGGAATGGGCTTTCATTTTAAGTCGCGAAAATAGGATCGTGAAGAAATAGCGGTAATCCGCTAGTTGCTGTACTACTGTTAGCCTATAATGAGCCTTTCAATCGCCAAAAATTAGCTTTCGTTTTAACCTGGCGAAAGAATATAAAGTTGAGCGAGGACTAATTACTAACAGAGTATAAGTACATACTTCTTCTTTCAACCTTACAAATTCACGTTCCTAAAATCTTTGTGACTTGTTTTATTGGAATTGTCTGCTTTGACAGTGAGTCTCCTGGTTCTAGTCCATTTTATTGTAGCTTTTACATATTTTAAGGAAGGCTTACTATAATAACCTTTTCTCCTCTCGTTCATCTAATACAGCACCCTAATACGGCTCCGACAAAACCCTTCCATTTGCAGGTATTTTCACCCATGAATATGTTATTTCTAAGCAAGTATATCGTTTTTTAATTCACCAAATCTATTTTCTTCCACGTTCAGTTTTATAATTCCTGATTTACTTCGTTGGTACCCTAAATAAATGAATAACGTCTACATTTTAGGAGTTATTTTATCGAGACATAAATAAATAATTAATGATAAAAAGAATAAATAACATAAATCAATCAAAGTTTAATTTAATACGTTCGATGAGTACATAATTCGTAATTACCTCCGCTGAAATTTTTCTAGTATCGATAAATCGGGTGATATTTAGATATTATTTTAACAAAATATCTGAAACTAGAGTTGCAAGTATGAAATCAGAGTTACGTAGGATAGGTGGGAGACAGAGAGTAAACCACGATCTTCACTGCGTTCCAGTTTTTCTGTCGTGTACGGCGTTAGTGAAAGCAGCTGTTAAATCTTCGAATTTAAACCATGATTCACATTTTTATTCCTCGCATCGTGGAATTCCACATACAGGCCACCTGACACTCGGCTATTTTTACTGAAGGGGGAGTAATACTTAGGATTTGATTCCTTCATGAGATGTCGTTACTGAATAGAAAAACTGGGCCGCGCTAATACTTTCCTTGGGAAGTAGAAGCGTCTGTTAGGAAGCGAGCGGCGCTGCGCCCTAACATCGAGATAAAAAATATTTTTTTAATATAACATTCCGTTTGAGTTCCACTTTTATATTTTCAACATTCAAAGAACGTTTATTGTTCATTTCGGTGAGATTTTTCTCAGAGCAAACGAGGTGGCTTTTCTTAGTTTAAAATCACTTTTAAAAGTTAATTTGCGTAAAAGTAAACATTGTCTCCTAGAAATGTAATTGAGTTTCATATCAAATGAAAGCTCCATTCTAGATCTTTAAAATGAGTGTATGCAATGCTCTGTAACTTTTAAAATCTTTGAGAAAAGGGAGTTTGACCGTGAGCGCGCGCGCCGATTTCCGCACTTTTTTCCTAACTTTGACAAGCCGCCATTTTGTAACTATTCGAACTATCGGTCTAGGAAATGGCAAAATTGCTTCTATAGTCAATATGAACATTATAATGGAGTTTAAAGAAAATCCGAAATGGTCATGCTTTTTTTCGTCCGGTTTGGCGTGGAATGACCCCCTTGTGGAAAATTCCTATTTTATTTCTCTAGAAATAAATAGTTTTTTTGCACACTATTTTTCGTCTAGGGCCGCCAAGCCTAAATGGCTTCCCCGGATTCACGCAAGCAATCGCTAGTAAACATATTTCTGCGCTTTCGGATTTATCATAGTATTCAAATTGACGTGTCAGTTAGAATAACAAGAAAAATGTTATATATTATCGCAGAGAACGATCAATTACTCAGCATCGCGCGCCAACTTTGTTATGGCCACTCTTATCTTGTATCTCACTGTATGGCCACTCATTCCCCCTGCCATACGCCAATCGGTGGGTCGCGGGGTAAATTTCTAAATCTTCTAAATCTAAAATCTTCACTAACAAGAAAATATTCACCACAGCTTGAATTGAATCCCAACGATTATTGCGGCAGAATAAAACGTACAGTATTAGCGGAACAGTAATTAAAGTAGTGGACTCGGTAAAATATCTCGGAATCACTCTTACGAATAACATGAACTGGAGCACGCATATCCGTAACATTTTTGCTAAAGCAACTAGAAAACTCGGTTTCATTGTCGGTAAATGTGACGAAAAAGTTAGAGAACGATGTTATTTTGCGTTGGTTAGGCCTCATCTTGAATATGCATCAAGTATATGGGATCCGGCAGACGAAACATGCATCCGTGAACTCGAGAAAGTGCAACGGAAAGCGATGCGTTTTGTTAAGAAGTGCTACGATAAAAAAGCAAGCGTTACCAAAATTCTGTCAGATGCAGGTTGGGAATCCTTAAAAGATAGGAGACTAGAAGCTAGATTGCGATTGCTTGATAAATTTAGGGAAAGTACATTTGCGGAAGATATAGTAGATATTATGAGACCCCCCTGCTACCTTGGACGATCCGACAATGAGCGCAAAATAAGAGAAATAGATGCTAGGACGAGTCGATTTAAGAATTCATTCTTTCCGCGAACTATACATGATAATAATAGGCTAAAAAAATAGTCCGAACGCCCAGTGTTTTCACCCCCTGCCACACGCCGTAAGGCGGCTTATAGGGTATTTATGTAGATGTAGATTCACTTAAGGATAGTTTCCTTGGCAGAAATGAAGGAACAATATGTTTTAACTAACACTGTCTAGTTTCTCAGCAAACCGAATTAAAAAATCAGCCAAAAATGTATCAATTTCGAACTATAAATAACTGCTAATACATCGGATAAGTATCTTCGGATAGACTGGTAGATAAATACATTTGAATAACGTCTACTACACGGCGCTGAAATAGCAGTGACAGCCGTGGTGAAGTGGTTAGCACCAGTAAGCGGGTTCGATACCACTAAGTTGATACATTCAAGATATATACTTTTCTTCAATAAATTTATTTCCTTTTCATGAATACTTTATCAATTTAGTTGTTAGATCAACTCTTTGCTGCTTTTACTCTTCTTTTATTTTTAGCAGATTAATGCTTATAATATTTTCGATATTAATCTGCTAAAATTAAGATTAAATATATTGATTAATTCGATTAATTAAAATTTACTATTAAGATAGTATTTCAGGTACTTTTGTAGAAGATGTATTACGCGTCCTCCCTGTCAAAAGGCCGTTCTGATTCTGAGAGAAAGATTAGAGAAATAGATTAAGATATATTAAATAGATAAGCTGCTAGGGGAGTAGGATTCTTTCCCCAATACAAATCCAGTTAAACAGGGTTGATTTCTAGAACAAGTCGAAGAAAAGGAAGTTAATTTCAATATACTTGAAAATTCCTCGTCTAATTGTCAGGACCTGCAATTACGTCTCCATTGGATACTGCCATAATATGTTTGGAGATTAACGATTTCCCCGCTTTCAACTGCAGGACTTAATGATCTGTGAAGGCTCTCTCTAGCAATCCCGATTCATCCGGATTTCTCACAACTGATGCCGCTATTAGCAGCAGAAACAGGTTATGGCTTTTCGTTCCAACTCGTTACGCACAAATTCATATTGTTGTGATGTTTTCATAATTTTGAATTTCATTACAATAACGTTTGCGATGCCTATAAGTAGAAGCTATGTGTTTGTTTTTAAAATTATTTTAAACCAATAAAAAAACTTATATGAAAATGTTTTTATCTAACGAGAAGCTTTCTCAGAAATTCAAATTAAATAAATGATAGCACATTGTTTCGACGAATATCTGAGTACGAAGTTATTTGGTTATGAATGCGAAACTATTTCCATACGTAAGGATAATGAACGTTGAAAAATGTTATGATTAGATGTTGACACTAAGGAACGAAACTTGGTATTCACAATAATACCAGTGTTTCACATAGGCGATTTCACGAAACGGGCGAAATCAAGGAACATAACTTGGAGCCATGTGAGAATTGACTGTAAATAAAAACTGCCGCCTGCAGCTTAGGCAGCTCCCTTGTCGAGAGCGCACTGCGGGTGGAAGATGTCGTAGGTATCGCATTACGAAGGCCGGTAAAGACGGAGGAATGCTTGTAGGGTGTCGGGCTGTTTCTTCGATGAAAGTCGTAATTACGACTCCTGTCTTCGGAATCAATTTGACAAACCGAGTAGTCTATGTCCATAAAAATTCATCAGAAAAGCAAAAAGATAATTTGGAACGTAAAGAATGTTTCAAAATTCGGGAAAGAATTTCGCAATGCAGTAATTTTAAGGTAGAACAATGCATTTTGCAGGGTACATGACTCCATGTCACCATTGTTGTTCTAGGTTAGGATTCAAAAATTTTGATTTTTACCTTCTACTCTGGGAATTAATGGTAATCCTCTCATGAGGATATACAAGTAGTCAACAAAACAAAATTGATAGGTAACCTTTGAACATGTTGTCCTGAGTAAACTGATTTACTGATGACTCATATTTCAACTTCAAAATTGGACATGCGTTTACCCTCATCTCAAAACTAACACCCTAACGACCCTTAAATAGCAATTTTCGAGCGATAGCAGTTATAAATTTCAAAATAAGGCATATTTAGCTTAAGTGCTTAATAGTACTTGAAATTCGCATAAAGCCTCCGAAGGGATAAATCGAAACAGGAAAAGATTTTCGTCAGAAGTAACGTAAAAATCACATCGGATACGATCGGTAGAAGTGGGGACAACAGCGGGGACACATTCAGCGAAACCCGCTTCCTGGATTCAGTTAAATCCCATACGAACCATCCGTACCTCACTACCAATGGTTATTAAGTATCTTATAATTAATTAATAATTAAATTATAGGATAGTTACTAATCACTGGTATTTGATGATTATAAACCTTATAATTAATTAATTAATATCAGGAGAGGAGGAAAAATAGCTAAGTCTCACAATGTCAGTTCCACAAGAACAGATGTATTACACGACCGGTTTCGACTACGATCTAGTCATCCTCAAGTACAGTCAAAATTGTTCACGTATTTATACAACAGAGGGGTCAAGGGGCTCCCTCACTGGTATCTTCATCTTGTCGTGATGAGGGTGTGCCTAAGTGTACCTGAGAGCTATGCCGGCGGGAGTGTAAGCTCCTGGTAGGGTCACCCAAGCCGGACAGGTCAAGGGCGATTGGCCAGACAAAGAGAGATACCATGGTCCTCCAGGTTGGGGGTCGAGAATAGGGCTAACGACCCTATATCGTAAAAACCTCACTGTTACGAAACTTAATGAAAGCCGGACTGATTATTACGACAAACGACCCATGCAAACGAAAGGTAAACGCAAACGGAAATTGAAAGATGAAAATAAAAAGATGGAGAATGAATCCAAGTGATCGTGATGTTTGAGCTAACATTGACAGAGAGGCCAAGGCCCTACAAGAGCTGTAGCGCCGAGGAGTAAGTAAGTTAGGGGTTAGGGGGGGGGGTGGTAAGGATGAAGGGGTGGTGAAAGGTTGAGGGATAGGAGGAAGTAGGTAGATAAGCGACAGAAATTAATTACTATATTTCAATTGATTATAACTGATATCAATTATATTTTTATTATTAGGATAATCGATGTGAATAAATAATCCCAGAAAATGGCATTTACAACCATCCAACCAGTTAACGAAGCACGAGAGGGCAGACAACTGCGATATAAATATCAACGTTGCCGAAAAAGCTCCATAAAGGCAAAGCCGCCGATATCAACAAAATGCATGCCTTGTTTCATAAATTGCAACGTCAACTTCCACACAAGGAAACAGCAACTATATATATAATTAACGACAACTATAATTAAACATAATACATACATGACGATTCATTAACATTTGAGAAGTAGAGCTGCTCAAATTGGATCAGTTAAATTGGTCGAATTATTACCATCCCCTTTTTACGATTTCCACGTTCAAATTATGACGAATGAGACAGTCTTACCTCACAATCTGGGTCTTCATCTACAGCTTCATCTTCAATGTGCACTATGAAGAGGTCAAGAAAAGATGACTGCAGCACACCTAAAAGAAAAAAAAACAATATTACCAAGAAACTAAGTACAACAAGTAACAAAATTATCAATTTATAAATATTCCGATCGGCATTATTACTATTATATTCTTATGGATGCTGATGCAGCAAAAACCGCGCATTTTTTCAATCAGAGCGCCGTAACAGGATTTGGAGGACATAAATCATCAAATGATCCTTCTGATATGAAGGCGATAGCTACGAGAATATTCCACGATGCGATGACATTCGGGAATACGATATTTGGAGATATTCTTCTGCATGAGAATCACTGACGAGAATTTCGTCCTGGTATACATCTCTTTCACAAATGATTCCATTATTTCTTGGTTTTATATTGAAGCAGACGATATACCAAAAGGCAAGGGAGTTTACAACAGAACTCCTCGATGCGTAGTTAGTGCTAGCCTACGTTGGGGGCCAAGTCGATCCCGGTCATATGCATCGAACCTTGGAGAAGAAGCAACTTCCTCTCAATTTGCGCATGAGGTCTTCAACTGTTGATCGACTATGACGGAATAGTTCTTCGATACACAGAGATTTGCTTTCCGGTAAGAGCGTCTTCCTGGTCGACACCACCGGATTTCCCCAGTCGTTGAAATGGACTAGTTGCCAAATTGCTTTCCTCATATGCGAGATTGATGTCCTCCAGGAGAGCCAGAGGCACAATTCTATTGCAATATATCGGTTTGGCTCGAATTTTATTTCCAGTTCGAAATTATTGAGACAGTTCCGTTTTAAAGAGGTCTGCGAACTCTTAGCATAATTGTCAGCACCTTTCTCCTAGCGAGGTAGTGACGCTTTTATCTAAAACAAAATTGCGGAGATTGTTTTAGAATCTGAAATAATTTCAGCAGCACATGCATCTCTGATGAAAGGTGTCCACGTTGATGTCCAATAGAGGAAGGGCATTCCGGCCCAGAAGATCGAGCGGGTTCCTAGTAGTATTGTTAAAAGTGTTTCGGAAGCAGAGGCAGGTAATTCCGCACATAAGCTCTTACCGAGAATCGCACCCGGAACGGCTTTCACCGAAGTCGAACGCGTTGCCCACTTAGCTATCCGGGAGCCCTTGAGCGGTTTCCACCACAAATTCAACGTGCGGAGGGATCCATCGATATGGGAATAAAACATAAGAATCGTCCCAGAACATGAAGGAGGTTTGCCATTAGCACCAATGCATTGGAAATATGATGGATTACCAATATGAGACGATTCTTCCCATAAATTGCAGCAAGTTCCGGTGTCCGCTTGGAACATGAAGCTTCGTGAATGCCTTCCAAAAAAATCAGCTGCATTAATGATCACCTTTGGCAGTTATCAATGTCATTGACTATTCGTATCGGCTTCTCCATAATTTGATCCATCTCCTCATTTGACCCTCTTTTCTTCCCTATACATATGTTTTCGATGTACCCTTTGTTGTTGCAAAAATCTTATTATTACGTTTTCTTCTGTTATTTTTCCCCTCCTCCGATCAGGTCACCCAATGTGTACACATAATCATTGATATGTACCTTTCGTTTGCTTGGGAAGATTATTTTGCACTGGCCTGTGGGTGATGATGAATACTTTTTGACGTCCGAGCGAACGGCGACTAAGCGAGCTCCTCTGCAGTAGGGCGTCGCGGAATTCTGACGGCTTCTCAGTCTGCAACAGTGTCTTTTGCGTGATATGATAAAACCCCTTCGGGGACTTCATAAGTTGAATTTGAATCTTTCTGTCTGATTGGTGCAACGCTACTCTAATCGGCGAAGAAGAGCGTACCCGTTGGTTGGATTTAAGGAACGAGCAACTCGGGCGTTCAATATCGGTGATAAAGAAAACTCGCAAGCATTCCCTAATTCAACCTTTCCACCAGCAACGTTATCGGAAGATTACATTTTCTGATTTAATTCGCGAATTGAGGAAGCTCTCCTTCCCGTGAAAAAAAACTCATGGAGAGTGAGATTGGGTGATTACGATCCTGTGCCACACGATACTGGCGGCTTAATGAAGTGAGCTCAATCTACCTGCATTTTGGTTTCGATAAAAGGGTTGGAAAGACACTTTTAGAAGTTTTTATTGTATTCTATTATCCTTTGACCGTGGATTTTTAATTCCACCTTCTCTACTGAAAAATAGTTCATGATTTGAGGGAAATACCTTTACTATTCCTAATATAATTATAAGTTCTGTTTAGAAGGAGGGTGGGGAAAGAGCACCTAAAAAGGGCTGAGTAAAACGCTGCAAACTTGGACAAATTTGGTTAAATAAAGGATAACGTAATTCGTCTTTTTTCGATTTCAGAAACTGGCATCTCAACAGTTAATGAGATGGAAAGATACAGGAAATTTTTACGACATTATGTAATTCCGTACTGAAGATAAAAGTCCGCGAATGGAGACTATTAAAAATTCTAAGAACATCAGATAGTTTGCCTTCTCAGAAAAAAAAACATAAAAATCTTATAATTCCAACATATTTATTATTGTCAAAAGATATTTTTTCCTACACATAATCCATAAATAACTTTACGTTAGTTTATCGAGAGACCTTTAACTAAGCCTGGTAAAAAATGTGAAGTAGCGTTTAATCGCACATGTTTATTTCGCACAAAAATGTATTGCTTGATAGAAAGTTTACATGCCAAAATAAAATCGAAGATTGAAAAAAGACATTGATTAAAAAAATATATTTTTTTCTAATTCACGAACACCAGACTTGTCCGCAAAGTCCCTTACACTACATACAAACTTACGGTGAGGCCTGACTACCGCAAATTAACATTTATTGAGTACTTTTTCTTCACTTCTATCAACTATTGTGTAAAGTTTACAAATCGATGAAAATTATTAGAACCAAGCAGATTGCGGAAGTAAAAATATATGGAATATAAATTTACTGATTTTATTAAAGTGAAAGTTCAGCTTGAAAGAGAGTCCACCTTAAAAGATGAAAGGGATGCTGCATTAGCCTAGGTCAGGGATTGAAGGAAGATGGCCGAGCGCCAGCCATGAGAACTCATCACGGACACATTGAACACAATTTTCTACTTGAATCCTGCACAAGTGCCTTATTTCACAATGGAAAACGCATCAAATGGCTCGACCCAATTTTTGACGCACGTTTTGAAAAGTAAGCACACCTTCCTCGCGGTAAAATTATTTTATTTTAGTGAGAATATGACCGCGCGATGTATCGTAAATGGCTGACACAGAGAAAGCAATGTCGAAAGTGAGAATACATTAACTGAGCATCAACTAATCGATAGTCAGGTTAATGACAAAAGGGCGACCATCAGTGCAAGTCTTTCCTCCATGTCACGGATAATGCATACACGATTCACCTATCTAGGGTGAAGATATTCAATAATTAGTTTTGGATTTTCATATCTAGAGTATTTGAAATAAGAATCTGGAGTAATGATAACACTTCCATCATAATAATCGATATAAGTTGTGAAGTAAGCCCGCCTTCAAGGTGCCTGTGTGAGAGCATTTACTCCCTTTTTCTGACTTTTTAATTATCTTTCCCTCTGTCTTTTTCCCATTCTCCTCGATAAGAAATCATAGGAAAACTGGGAATAAGCGAACCGAGAAGCGTCAAGTTTCACTGGCTAACTGGATTTTTGCTTGTGGCCTTCGTTGGTCTTGATAGTTTCTTTACCATTAACGTACGGTTTAGGGCCCTATTAAGGCCCTGGGTGAGTGGATCTTTTTCAGGTTTGGAAAGAGAAAATAATCCAAAGAGGCTAAATCTGACTAATAGAGTGCGTGAGGAAGCAGTTCGAACTTCAAATCATAAATTTTGGCCATAGCGATAATGGATGTGGAAACTGGTACATTGTATTGATGGAACAACACTTTTTTCGTCAACTGCGGCCTTTTTTCGAGATTTCATCTCTCAAACGCTGTAATAACTTTGCATAATGCTTGCCGTCGATTGTTTGTCCTTTCTGAAGATAATCAATGAAAATTATCCCAGGTACATCCCAAAAAAACTGACGCCATAACCTTGCTAGCAGATAGAACCGTCTTTCTCATCTTTGGAGCCGATTCTCCCCTTGCAGTCCACTGTTTCGAGAGTTCCTTCGCCTCAGGTGCGAAGTGATGGACCCATGATTCATCCATGATGATTAATCGACGCAAAAACTCGGCTTTACTACTTTAAAACATCGCCAAACTCTTCATCGAAACATCCTCACGACGCTGGTTTAGTTCCATTGTACACCACCCATCTCGCACACAGCTTTCTCATGTCCAAATTTTCAGTCAATATTCTGTATACAGCACTTTTTGAAATGTCTACCATCTCTGGTAGCTCGCGCACTTTCATTCGACACCATTTTTTAATTTTCTTCGCCATTTCTGGCGTGGTCAACTCATTTGGTCGACCACTGCGATAATCGTCTTGGCAGCTCGTATGGCCTCGTTAAAACTCTGCCACCCAATATCTTACTGTTGTAAACGAAGGACTCCGTCAATGTATGCGCTTTTTCTGGTTGGCCCCACATCATTGAGAATCTAGGT
This sequence comes from Ladona fulva, assembly GCA_000376725.2. Classification (NCBI taxonomy): domain Eukaryota; kingdom Metazoa; phylum Arthropoda; class Insecta; order Odonata; family Libellulidae; genus Ladona; species Ladona fulva. The sequence goes on from KZ308818.1 coordinate 55,561, forward strand.
CCACTAAGATATTGGTTGGACAGAGACGTTTCAAATGTAAGTATTGTATCACATAACGATGACGAATTTTTCTGTTTTCAAATTCACTGAGTTTATTCACTATTGATGGCTGTCAAACAAATACTAAACAACGTAGCGTCTTGAAACTTCAAACTTACTCTTTTTAAGGTTGGTATGTACATTCGACCATAGTAATTTTTTTCTAAGAAAAACCGCCACCTATGCGTCAGGTCTGTGGCTACCCTCGTAACTTTCGTATTCAAGCCATTTTCATCGCCAAAGATACAATTGAGAAAGATAAGAACTGCCCGGTGTAAAATATCTTAATGAAGAAAACTATGAGCACGACGAAAGAGCGTTGTAAAGGACATATAAATAGTCGACTGTACAAAATACAGAAGAACAACACATAAGACAAGGAATAAGTATATTAAACAAATTTAAAAAAATTTTTGAAAACCCATACACATGTATGAATCAATGCAGTCATGGAGAAATCTTAGAGGATAATGTTGTGCAAGGTTGGGCTATTCGCCGATGATACTATTTTTACAGAGTGGTCGTATCACAGTTTGTTTTCAGAACGATCTAAAGGTTATTTCAGGTTGGTGCAGTGATTGGCAGCTCGACTTGAATGTAAATAAGTGCGTAGTTGTCTTTTACGCGTTCTTCCAATATTACCACCGCACTGTATCATATTTCAGGACATCCTATGGGGTTCGTAAGACATCACAAATTGCTAGGAATTACGCTCAGTTTTTCCTTCGAAGAGCATACTCGAAGTGTAGTAGGAAAGGGATGCTAAGGTTAGCCAGTGTGATTCTGGGGGGATGTTCATCCTATACCTATATAATTCTCAGTTTTTAAGCAAACGGAATCATTTGCTTGACCCTTGATTTTGTTCAACAGGAATTCTCAATTTAATAACGGTACGATGACCTGGTATAATTAAGGTCGGACTGGGTTACGAATCTAGGTATTCTTGCTTATTCTCTAAGTATTTGCTTAAATATATATAAATAACAACATCTGGAAATTTAAAGAGACGGCGGACCTGTTATTCACGAAATGAAGGGAAGTTTGCTCAGAATGAAGATCCTTTCTGCTTCATAGCGAAGTGCTTATATTTCTACTGTAGAAGATGCTTTTCGATTTAATTTCTGAAAGTAGTAACCGCAACGTTTAGACTTAAGTGAAAGTTGGCCATCTTTCAACATAACTACTGAATTCTTTAGTATAAAGAGAACTTAATAGCAGACTAGCATAAAGGAACTTCGGCTTAGCCAATGGTTCACAATATCTTTTTCCCCATAGCAATTTTGAGAAAATTCTCACTCTTTGCAGGAAAATAAAAGTTCTCGTTGAAAACATCACACATTATGTTGAATATTAAGTTTAAAAATATATCAACTTGTAGATAAAAAAGTACCGGATACCTCTGCCTTGCTAAATTCGTTTTTAAAATTATGACATTTATGTTTTAACCAAAAGAATTCAGTCATACAACGCTATACTTTAAACGTTAAGAAACCGTACACATTGCAATACTTCCATAGAATAATTCTAGAGACCCACTGGTTAAAAGAAACTCGAAATTAATGCTGGTTTTGATATCTTCGCAAGATTTTAAACCATATAAATTAATGGACTCTCTGATAGCCAAGTGGGCAACGCGTTCCACTTCGGTGAAATCGGTCCCGGGTTCGATTCCTGGTGGGGGCCTACGTGTGACATTAAGCTGTAGAAGCACTTTCAACAATACTACTACTACTACTACTACCACTACTACACATAAATAAAGCAATCAGGTGACTGGTACGAGTTGGTTGGTCAGTAAGTAATATCCCGCATTTTCTCTAGCCAAAACCAATGCTAGTAATTCGAAATTGTAGGTTCGAATTTTTTCCCGTTTCCCAAATGTATGTACATAGTTTGTTTTCTCCTGCAGATAGCATAGCTGTAGGAAGCTTTTAAAGTGGATTCTGACCGTGATTTATTACAGATTTATTGAATTCCTGTGCGTATAGAAAGGAACGGTGAGGAATATTCACCAATGTTTGTGCAATGTCTATGGAACATCTGCAGCCGATAGGAGTACAGTTTGTCCTGGATATGGAGTGAATCAGAAGGCGAAAAAAAGTGAAAACCTAGGTCCATAAGAAGAGCGAGGACTAGAGAGGGTATACATGCCCTAGGGAATCGCTGGAGGAAGGCAATAGAACGAGATTATGTGGAATAATGGATTGAGCAGATAAAACATCACTCTTCCATATGTGTAAATTCATTCAATTCAGATTCGGGCTGAACCATTTATCAACTTTATCTACGAGTATACTGCGAAGTGCATCGATAATCGAAATCCGCCGAGGGTGTCGCTGTCATCTTGAATTTCGATTTACCTCCGATACCTATCCTGAGTTTAAGTGCTCAATAGGCTACAAATAATTCCAAGTAAGAATGGACTTGAAAAAAGTCTGACGGAACCAGGAACCCGGGTCTCCCAATTGCCAGTCGGGTGCTCTGTCCGTTGAGCTATCCCGGCAGAACATTTCTCCAAGCCATTCGGAATACTTTGTGGGCAAAGACGTTGCGAGTTCGTCCGCATGGTGGCATCGTTCGCTGTAGCGGATTCATAAAAGTATACGTAGGAGTTCCGCTCAGTAGTAGATATTTACTTCAAGGGCATATTTGAAGCATAGTAGGAAAGTTGAATGGTATACAAAGGTTAGCCAGTAGGATTCTGAAGGAATCTTCATCTAGAGTAAAGGAAATAGCGTACTTTTCCCTAATTCGCCTCTCATCGGGTATTGCTGTGCAATTTAGGATCCTCACGAAGTAGGATTAGTCTCTGATCTTGAGATGGTTCAACGTAGAGCGGCTAGGTTTGTTAAGGGTGACTTCAGATTAGACAGATAGCTGGTATTGTTATTCCAGTTAGCAACATGTACGACATCCGAGAGAATACTAAGAAGAGATTCAGGGAAGTGATCGCCAGGACGGATAGTTACTTCTGGTCCTTTTTCCCGCGAAGCATTAGAGAAGCTAATAGCAGTTAGGGTGTGATAGGATTATCAGTGCTTTAACACCTCCTACCACGTGCCTCTGGAGGCTTGCAGAGTTTAATTGTAAATGTAAATATTGATTCCAAAATTCCAACAGAAGCAAGATTGCGAAAGTTTCCTCCGCAAAAGCAGAGTAATGTGATAATTAATCTGAGCTAAGGAAGAGAATGTTTCGAGCATACACTTTAATTAAATGACTAAACTTCTTTGAAGTGAAGACATTTCTTATTTCAACATGAACACTTCCAGGACAGCGGGACAGAGCACTGATATTCGCTGTAGTCCCGAAAAATCCGGGAACTATGGCGATCAATATCGAATAGAATTCAGACCACATACCCTGAAAAAAGTAACACGGCAATGATCTCAGCACATAGAATCACGTGGATATGGAATCATAAAATGCTTGAAATTCTGCTAACACTTCGCCGATTTTTTCATGCAAAAGCCTCACTAATAAAAGGCTAATAAAAGCATACTCTATTTATTATCAACGTACTATGTTTACTTGTTTAAATTCAATATAACTAACAATAATTTGGAATTGCAAAGTTGTCAAGAGGGTCAATTTTCCGGTAAAAAACCTCGCAGTAATATGGAAACCTTTTGACTTATCATCTACTCAAAGAGCATTGAAGTGTTGTAATTATTACTTTTTCTTACAATATTTCTTTAAGCTGCGTAGGTAGGCAAGTTGATTTCACATAGAATGTATAAAATACAGAAATGAATACATTAGGGAAAGAGAAGAGTGAGAGAAACAGTTGACGGTCGAATGGGAGTGTCCTGAGAGGGGAGGGTAAAAGGGGTCGATGACTTGTTGGCACGTAGGTCAGCGTCGATCGAACGGCGTCACTTAATTGAAGGACGGGGCTCGATTCCCTTCCCGCGCATTTCTAAATTAAGTTACCAGCATTAAAAGATGTACTTAATACGTATTCCCTTTTTACTAATTGTTAATCTCATGTGAGCCATGGGACTTTATTCGAATATAATTAATTTCCTTACTATCCGAATGAATATCATAAAAGCCCTTCCGATTTTTTACTGATTAATTTTGTTATACAAGGGTTAGCCAAAAAGTAATGTTCCGCATTTTTCTTCCAGACAAAACCGATGCAAGTAATTCGAAATTGTAGATTCGAATTCTTTGACGTTTCCCGCATTTATGCGGATAGTTCCAGTTTTCCCCTGCAGATGGCATAGCTGTAGGAAGCTCTGAAAATGGAGTCTGACCGTGATACACGTTACAGACAACGTGCTGTGATTGAATTTCTGTGCGTAGAGAATAGAACGGTAGGGAATATTCACAAATGTTTGTATAAAGTGTATGGAACATCTGCAATCTATAGGAGTACAATCCGCGGGAAAAAGTACCAACCATACAATGGGTATGGAGGGTAAGTGAATCAGAAAGCGGTTGAAAAAGAAAATCTGGCTCCTTAACCAGAGCGAGGACTGGTACCGGCAGGGCATACATGCCACAGTTAATCCTCGGAGTGAGGCAACAGAACTTGAAGGAGATTATGTGGAAAATATGTTAAGCAGATAAAACATAATTCTTTTATATGCTCAAATTTCATTTCAACGCGTAATTTTTGAGAAAAAATTTGGGGCATAAGTTTTTGGCCAACCCTCGTATCTTTCCTATAGCCTTTACCAAAATAAACAATCACTGATTTGGAGTGGAGGGTATAGAAGAGCGTAGGAGCACCGCGATCTGGTTAGGGCACTGGACAGGTGACACCGAAACCTACCTAATACAGGTTCTCTACTCTGCGGAGTACGTGTCTTGCGACTTTGAAACGAGACTTGCTTAGGGTAAGAAAGAATCTAAATTAAATGATACCGTATATTTTCTTAAGGGTTTCTCTCCAACCGTTTACGAGATACGACACTTTCAAAATCCTACCTAAAACCTCCTTCCGATAAGTACTTTACCCATTGTGAACGCCTGGCTAAACAGTAGTTTAAGTGGTGAAGTAAGTTAGGTGTCTCGCCTACATACAGGATTTTCATAGCTCAGCGTGAATAGTAGATGGTTCGAATCCGACAATGTGACTCTTTTTTTTCTTTCTCTGTTTATCTTTTTTTAACCAAAATGTTTCATCTTTTATGAGCCAATCGCATACCTTCTTTAGCCCAGTTTCATTTATTTTTATGAATTTTGTCGCATCTCTTTCTTTGTCATTTACACCAGCAATTTTACCTTCACTTTCTTCCTTGGATAGGTTTTATATAGACAACTTTCTTACTTTTTCGTTTGCAATTTCTGTTTTTAATTCACTGCAGTTTATTTATTCACTTTCAGTTGAAATGATATAAAGTTTCTTTATTGAATAACTGTAGAACAGATTACATTAATTTGCAACTTGAAGTTTGAAATAATGTTTCATAGAAGCCAGTCATAAGAATAATCATCAAAATTCGATAATAATAATAAATGTCTTTATTACGGCGAATTTTAGTATAATGAGATAACTCTTATAATTAACCTTGCAAAAACGAACACAAACAACCATATCCTGACTAGGATTCGAACCCGGGACCTTAGCATTACTGGGCTAGCACGCTAACAACTACGTCGACGAGGAGGCATCAAAGTGACAATAGCTATCTCGCTCTATTGAATTGCGCGTATTTCAGAGCATGAACGGGTGGTGAATGCGAAAGGTGATCGTTTGTCGCACAAGGATGAGTGAAAGCAATGAAATCAAAGGAATCCTCCGAAGAAATCACGTTTGTTCCATTGATATTTCAATAGCACCAAAGAGAGGGAAGTTCATTTTAAATTCAAATCTAATGTGAAAGGGTCACGTCTCGTATTTGTCCTCCCAATACATAAAGACAAATCGAACCAAGCTCATTTATTTCTAAATTATTTAGAGGGTATAGTAAAAATGTTAACTCCGTAGATGACAAAATCTGTAAAGAGGAGTCAATTTTTAATTCCGACGCCTATCAAATGAATCAAGATTAGATACCACACATTTACTTAAATTTTGTTTTTTATGTTTAATGTTTGTTTTTCCCGCATGGACACATGGTTTTGGTAATTCGGTGGTGGAGATGGAGGGAGGATGTGGAGAACATTTATTATTATTATTTACTGTTCGGAGATGAGGGATTATTGCCGAATGAGCCCAGAAATGTTTCAGTACATTTTAAATGCTATACAGCCTTCTATCACTCTTAGGTAGGAGTAAGAAGGATCATTTACATTTAGTACAGCGCAAGCCGCCGTTTAGCGTATGACAGGGAGTGTGAAATAGGGATGTTACGGAGCTTCGAATCCGAAAGGTCGGAAACTCCGTTTCAAATTCACCTCCGGATCCGACTCCGATACCAATATCAAACCGGAGTTTTAACGGAGGTAAAACTTCGAAGTAAATGAAATTAATTGCGCCAGTTCCGTCCTCAGTGCGGAGGTGTCTGTGCAGAGAGGTAAGGAACAGCACATAGAATGTGTGACGTTTGACGCCCGTTTGGCGTTAACGCTGACTCACTTCTCAGTGTCGGTGCTGCGATGTGAGCCCAGACTTTTGATAGCCATGAAGCCAAAAACAAGTGCTATTTGGAACTTCTTCTGTGAAATTGATTGAAATACGGCGAAGTGCAATATTTGCGAACGAATATACTCCAGGAAAGGTGGTACTATGACTTCGTTGAAATGGCACTTAAAAGCGATTCATAGGGACAAGTATGAAGAACTCTTGCTGCTTGAGAAAGAACCGAGGCTTGCTACTGAATGTGACCCGAAAACGCAACTTGAAAAGGCAAAAAACAGGTATTGTTGCATGACATTTTGAGTATGAATAAAAAATGGGATGCCTCTTATTCAAAATCTAAGGAAATCGATAAACTAATTTCCGAAATGATCGCCTTAAAAGACCTTCCATTCATTTTCGTGGGGAGTCTAGGATTCCGCCTTTTCATGCAATATATTGTTCCGAATTACAATTAAGGGAACGCCAGTTTTTCACACAGAATATTTGTGACGAGTTGTATCCTAAAGTTGCTAAAAAAATATCGGTCTTGAAAAAAATTTCTGGAAATTGTCATTTACCATGGATATTTGGTCTGAGCCAAGTGCTAATGTTTCATTAATAAGTTTGACAGCACACAGAATAACGGATGACTTCGAACGTATCCAATTTGTATTAAAATGTCAACCACTCAATGAACGTCCCACTGGAGACCTAATCTGTGAAGAAATTAAGGAGATGCTACATGAGTGGGAAATAGAAGACAACAAAATTCACTGCTTTATTCGTGATAGTGGGTCAAATATGGTGCGAGCAATGCAGCTAGCTGTAGTTGATGTACAGTGCAACTCACATCGGGAATGGAGTGCAACTCACATTCCCGATGTGAGTTGCACTGTACATCAACTACAGCTCTGTGTCCGAAGTGCTTTGAGCAGACACGAAGACGCCGTAGCCTTAATAGCTAAATGCAAGAAGATAGCAGCACATTTTAGCGACTCTCTCATTGCAAAGTCTGCTTTGCAAAAAATTCAAGAAGATCAACTTAGCCAGCATCCTCTAGGCATAGTACAGGATTGCAGCATCCTATTTTTCCACTAAAAATTATCACCTTCTTTTTCGCTTTTTATATTAATAAATTATTAGCTCTCTATTCTAACCTTCTGTTTTATATATTTTTAGGTGGAACAGCACGTTTTACATGACAAAACGTCAGATTATGGTCAAAGAATCCATATGCTTCAACGCTAGCCAGCACAGTATTCCGCAACTTTCGGCAGAAGAATGGTTACACCTCGATCAATTGGTGGCAGTGTTGCGACTATTTGAAGAAGTCACTAGGAGTATGAGTGACAGCAAAGCCAGCATTTCCTCTGTAATTCCATTGATTCACGTTCTCAAACAGAACCTCCAAATTCAAATTGAAAATACTGAACCGAATGTTACTGGTTATATGAAAAAGATGATTGCAAATTTAATTAAAGACCTAAATTCAAGATTTGGTGACACAAACAATTTATTTGCTCTTGCAACATACTTAGACCTGCGTTATAAACTGAAGTTTTTTAACGAAGCTGTGAGCAGGTGGAATCTCAATCGATGAATTGGCTAGATAAGTTTGAATCAACTGAACTTGAGGATTGCGATTCTCTATTAAATAAAAGATTTAAAATTGAATCAGATACAAACGAAGATGAGCGAACCACTAGTTCTTAGTCTCGGAACCATCACAATCCCTAATTACGGGAATTATGATATCGCGTATTTCGTCATGCAAATCATTACTTGAAAATTCCTGGAACAAATTGTGCCTACACTCGGTTATTCAATCATTAAGAGATTCCCAGCCGAGGGTTTTGATCATCTATGATACAGTGCTATCGAATCTACAGTCTCCATCAACTGAATGAGTCGCTCTGCGTTGTACGCACTCTAGATCAAAGATCAGACCATTCTCATGTGGATTCCATACTGCCTAATAAAACTCAAGTAACGGACGACGAGCGATAAATAAGTCATCTCTATGACACTCGATTGACTATCCCTGAGAACGGGGTTGCATAGCCTCGATGTCTTATCAGCTGATCCCACTACATGGCGAATATGCATTTTAAACGATAAATTACTAATGAAATCGACTCCTAAATATTTATGCTGACTTAGGAATTCTAACGTTGCGCCACTAATGCAAGGAGGGTTTTGCTTAAGTAGTTCCCGGTGAGGGAAGCGAGTCGTGCTCATTGCTAAACATTTTTCTACGTTGAAACCGAACTGCCAATCTTCACAGCATTTAGAAGTAACGTACACGTCGCTCTGTATAATGGACGTTTCTTCCGCAATATGAATTTTTCTGTATATAAGAGGGTCGTCTGCGAAGAACTTCACGTTACACTTTACGTTGTCTACTGACTGTATCGTTGATGTAAATTAGGAACTAAATCGGCCCGATAACAGCTCTGAGGAACTCCTGAAGACACTTCTACTTTGTCGGAAAATGTGCCATCTAAGATCACGCGTTGACTTCGGTATGTCAGAAACGACTTAATCCGATGAATGATTTGATCGTCGATGGCGTAAAACTCGAGTATCTGTAGTAACTCCGCGTGTTGCACTTATCATACATAAATGGTTCCCTAAAATCCAGTAATGTGGCGTCTGTCCTCGGCTGCTCGCATTACACCGTGATCAGTACCAACTGACTACCACAAGAGCGACCTCTACGGAAACCATGTTGACTGCGGGTAATCGTACAACTTCACTGAGGAGACGCATTAAATAACCGCATATTACGTGCTCCAGAATTTTACGAAAAATCGAAGCGATATCGGTCGAAGATCGTCAGGTTTAGATTTTCGCTTTTTTTGCGCTTTCTTCTATGAGACCGGAACCGTACGTTCGTCTTAAGATTTCTTGAAGAATGCAAGAAGGGAGCAAGTTCACATGCAAGCGTATACATAACGAGGGCAGGGATTTCTTCTCCACCGACATATTTTTTACTATCGTTTTGAAATAAAAGGTTTCTAATATTATATATTCCCCTCCAATTAAAGTTATGCTATTGCTATTTTTATACGAATGAAAGCTAATTTCTTCGTTAAGGCAACGCAGATGCTGACGTGAAGAGTTGGATGGCCAGTAGAAAGCAATTTATATACGGCTTATTGTACTGCATAATCGTAAAACGTATGCGAAGTACTCCGAAGTGAACTTTTGACCGCTATGAATACTCAGCCACCTATTTTATTCTCACAATCTCTACGATAGATCTTTCATTCATTTATTTAATTTTTTTAGCCAGTTTTCTGTACCAATGATTATATCTGAATCGTTAGTTCGGACGCAATGCTCTGGATCCTTTATCCTGAAAATTACAGTGCTCGTAAATCCTACGAGCCACCCCGATCGCCGCCTCAGTAATATAGAGGACACCAAGGCGAGGGGGTACGATCGGAGGGCCGGCCGAAGGTCCACAAAGTCAGCTCCCCCGACAGAACTCCCATAGCCTCGCATTCAGTCCATCTATTTTTCTCCGAACACGATGGCCACAGTCGATCCCCGAACGCGCTGAACCTCGGAATTCAGGCCCTTAAAAGAACCTAGAATATCCTAGGGAACGCGGTGACAGACATCGTAGACCCCAACATACGCTACCACCCGCAGCCGAGAGCAACCCGTGCCCTTGGCTGCCGCCCCCGTGACGTGGGCTACACGTGCTGAGGGAATACACCAAGATGTAACCCTCACGTCCCCTCCCTCCCTCTCTGCCTTTTCACGCTCAATGCGCTTGACGTTTGAGCTCCCTATTAATCCCACTTCCCTTAGGTGCAGAGGGCGGAGTGGCAGAACGGGCTCATCAGCACTTACCACCGACGACAAGTAAGAAGCAGTAATTATAAAAGTGCTTCGACCACTTTCGCACGTGAGTCCCCACCGGGAATCGAATCCAAGACCGCTTTCATCGATGTCGAACGCGTTGCCCACTTGTCACTCCGGCAAATCAGAGCGCCGAGAACCTATTGCGGACAGGAAGTGGGTTCGGCGTCCCAGCAATCCTAACTTCAGAGAAAGTAAGGCTTATTGACACAAACCCGTTACATTTTTTATTAGGTGAATAAATGAAAGAGAACAAGTCTGCCGAAGGCGAGAATCGAACCCGGGTCTCCCACTTTCCTGGTCGGTGCTCAGTCCTCTACACTACCACGACAGAACGACCTCTCCTACAATTTCTTAGGCTAAGATGGGACTTGGTGTACTCGGCGTTTATCATTTATCTACTTCACCGTTCCGGCCTTTAGGAGGCCTGCTGTGATGGTAAGGTGGCATCTTCGATGTCCCGCAGGAACATCTTCGATGGGTACTCCGAAGTAGACCGAGTCCAATCACAGCCTAAGATATTGAAGGAGAGATCGTTCGGACGTGGTAGCTTAGAGGATAGAGTGCACGCCCGGCAAGTGGGAGACCCAGGTTCGGTTCCCGACTTCGGCAGCCTTTTTCTGTTTTATCTAAATTCACCGTGCGTTTCTCATCGCTTAATTTTTAATTCTTCAATTTCCTCACAAAATTTTCATCAAAATCTCTACACAAAAGTGAGTCACCTCCCTGTACATCGTAAGAGCAACCTTCTCACTAAGGCACACAAAGTTAGCTGACGGCTGTGGACGATGTCAGACGGAACACTCGCCCTAGGAGCGATGGCAGAACGAGGACTACGATGCAACCTATTTTATGTAAAGTAGACTAAGAGAAAGTAGAAAATGTAATTTGTTCTAAATACATTTTGTTCCAATAGGTCCGGGTTCGAGAGAAAATTGACAGGAAAGAAATTAATATCGCTGAATATCCGTCACTTCCACGCTAACGCACGGCACAGGACGTTTTGGCGTACTGATGGCAAGGTTGGAAGTGATCAGGGGTTCAAATCCTCTCTGTGAACGTCTTTTTTTACTTTTCTCTTTCAGTAGTAAATTGTATTACTAACTTATTAGTATTATTAATAACTTACACTTGATAATGAATCAATGATTCCTTTGGTTAATGCTGTTTTTGTATGTTGCTGTTTATACATTTGTCATTTATTCTCACGAAACCTTCGCATATAGCAGAAGAAACGAAGATACTCCAAGAAGTACCCGACCTGACGTATAGATGGCGCTTTTTGTTTGAAAAAAATACGATACAATGGTGTGAAGTACCGAAGAAGTGGCGCTCAGCAGGGCCATGCCGCGGGTTCAAAATGCCACCGCAATCCCAGGGTAACATGGTGAATCGAAACAGTTGTTGTCCGGTGCAACTTGGCAAGTCAGTTTCTTCACGTTCTATATGTAGATACCTTAGACAATGACGGGGGGTAGGAGGGATCTGATAGTTTAGTCGTTTTCCTAACTCTATCTCAAAAATTAGACGAAAAAGATGCCCGCAATTTTGTTACGTAAAATGAACAATGGTCCACTTTTGAGCGCAAAACCTGTAACAAATCTAAACGTCAGGAATCAGTACCAACATACGGCATAATCGGTTCCCTTCATTAACGTCTACATCGCAGCCAACTTGAAAGTTTTTCAGAAACATCCGAGAACATCCTTTTCGGTGAAAATTGGCCAAGTTTGACACCCTGTATCTTTTGGACGCGTACAAATAAGGAAGAATTAAAAACAGAACAACATAATTCAATCTTCTTAGAATAACTATTCGAAGTTTCACGTCCCTCACTCTAAAAAACCATTCTTGGCCTCTTGGCCAGCTTTTTTCGATTCTAGTCCACTGTGCGGCGCTAAATTTAAGGAATTTTAACCTATTTATTAAATTTCGATTCGGAGAAATTCGGGGGCAGAAATAAATATCATTTCTATTCTACGCAGTTTTTTCGATAGCTCGCTAAAACAATATTGCGGATTTAATTCTGGGAAAGGAATTAAGCCAGTTAAGGAAAAAATAAAGCATGCACTTCTTGCTGAAGTTGATGTCAACGTCAGCTGATGTTAAGTCGAAGGCCAACAGTGCGATAACGATTATTTGCAGATTTATTGTTTTCATACATTAGCGCGGCGTTTCAAAGTTGTAAAACTCCTGTTTATCTGGAAATGGGTCTTTGGCAAAGTTAATTCACAAGAACCTCGCCTTTTCAGCTCTTAATGTAGAGCTATTTCCCAACCGGCGGGACGCATGGGAACTGACGAACTAGCTCCACTCAAGTAAGTTGATGTCGTACTACTTTATTTTTTCCCTTTTTATATTTCTAATATTTAGCTCGATATCAAATAAATGTTTAAGTGAATTTTGCAATAATTTCACGGCTATTCGGCAACAAATTTTATTGGTAAAAAGTTGAATTCCAAAGATTGGTCAAAGCAATTCCCCACGTTTTTTCCAGACAAAACCAATGCTTGTAATTCGAAAATTTAATTTAGAATATTTTGACGTTTTGCGCATATATATGTGCAAAATTTCAGTTTTCTCCTGCAGATGGCGTGGCTGTAGGAAGCTTTCAAAGTGGAGTCTGACCGTGATACACTTAACAGACAACGTGCTGTAATGGAATTTCTGTACCTAGGGAAAGGAACGGTTGGGAATATTCACAAACGTTTACGCAAAGTCTATGGAACATCTGCAGCCGAAAGGACTACAGTTGGGTAAGGAGGGTGAGTGAATCAGAAGGCAGTTGAAAGTGAAATCCTGGGTACATAACCAGAACGAGGACTGGTACCGATAGGGAATACATTCCCGAGTGAATCGCTAGAAGAAGGCAATAGAACTTGAAGGAGATTATGTGGAAATAGACAGAGCACACATCATTCTTTAATGTATGTAAATTTCATTTTTGTAGAATAAATAGTTTTCGAGAAAAAATGTGGAGCATTACTTTCTGACCGACTCTAGTACATAAGTCAGTAAAACGAACTCGTTGCGCATTTGTGTGGCTTGGTTGTCTCGTTGACACCAAAAAGAGACCATAAACTCTGTATTAGAGGATACGACATGAGCAACGATAAATCTTTTGTGGCTTGAAATTCCCGGCGAAATAGAAACTACTCATAGTTGGTGAGGGAAGCTGGCTCACATATGTCGCTGGTAATGACTGCCACGTAAAGAGAAAATCGAACATCGGCCGCAGAATTCTCTGTGAATGACGTTGCTACAAGAAAATCTCGATGATCTATGCCAATTATCAATACACATCAAAATTTGTTTTGAACTTTCGAAGAAGTACTAATTACTCGATATTCGTACATTACAACATACGGTTTGAAAGTAACGCTTGGTGATACCACTCAAAGTTACTTTTTACATCACGCAGTAACCAGCATCTCGTTTATATTACAATATCATCTTCGTGACGAACACAAATGTTGATTCAATACATAAATCACTTCCATTCTCCTTGTAACGAATCGCAATAATAGGACTTTCAGATAACCAAGTGGGCAACGTGTTTGACTTCGGTGGAAGAGGCCCCGGGTTCAATTCCCGGTGGGGGCCAACGTGCTAAATGACCTCAGATGTCGAAGCACTTTCAACAACAATACCACAACCGAATCATAGTGACCTTTCTGACGACCTCCGAATGTGGGACAGTCTTGGTAAAATGACCAAGAGATAAAAGATATCGATGTTCCGAAGAAAGGGTCACCTTCTAACTCATACCCCGCCATCCCACCACCCAATTCCATCTTTTTTTAGACAGCGCACGTGCTGAACCAAGACTTATTTCATTACGAATAGATGGCAGCACAATTCAGAATGCTTTAGCAGAAATATTCAGCTCGTGCAAACAAAAACAACAACTCTGACAGACCTGGTTGATTTTAAGCTACATCAATAATCCTAAAGATGACTTATAAATGCGACGTCATTAACTAAAATCACGAATGCATTACTTCGCTCGATTAATGATACAACAAAAAAATCACTATTAATGAACTATTGACGAATAGTCCCCAGTTAGCATTAAAAACATTTCCTGCCAGCAATGAAACAAAAAAAACTTGCCTGCTGCACTTAAAAACAAGCAACGTACCTCCTGTACATAAGAAATGCAAAAATATTTTGATAGTTCAAAATGTAATAGACGCTTGATTGGGAAAATAAACGTGCAGTTACTAAAAAAATAACACAAAAGTGGATCATTTAATTAATGCGAAATGAACAGTATGTCAGCTGACAGCCCTAAGTTCAATGACCGTAAGTATAAACATAAACAATGAAACCAGGGTTCTCACCGCTGAAGTAAGACACACACAAAGAAAACCAACGGAACGAATTCCTCATTAAACAAAATAGACATTATTTTACATCCATCGTAGCAAATATTATGCATTTTATTAACAAATAATTGTGCCAATGGGCTAATTGGAAAAATATGATACTTTCTAAGATTAAATTGGGATTATCAGAAAGCTTACCAGTGATGATAGAAGCTCCGGGAGCTAAGTAATAAAATTCGCTCATCCAACAAGACGCTGTATAAATTAAACTGAGCTGTTAGTTCTTTCTCTTTAAAGACATTTTTTGACACCGATTCCACTCCGGATGCAAACAGACTGCATTGCCGGAAGTTCTAAGTATGCGTTCAAACCAATCGTCGAAATTTACTACCTCTAAATGTTTTCTTGGCAGGAAATAATATTTTTTTATTTTTAACAAGCACGTTGATAAGATTCTAACCCGATTGAATATTCACTTGAAAAGATATGAATTTGAAACCACCATACTGCACGAAGTCACTTAGTCGCCATGTCAAGTGTGTCATGTTGTTGATGATAATTGGTGGATCATGTCTAAAGAAACTTGTTGATCTAATGAAAGTAAATCTTTTAACTATTAGGAATGATGTATTTACAGCATGACGTTTGGTAGACGTTGTTGTTAATTTTAGATACTGCAGACAATTGACCTTTTGTTTTTAAGAATCGAAATTAACTTCTGAGAAGATCTGCTCTTATCAATCCGAAGTGAGTAATGTATTAGAGTGCTTCGACAGATTTTAGTTTAGTCGCAGTAAATGCTAGTTGTGTCAGCGATTCATGTTTTATCCGTAATATGCATTAAAAATTAAGTAGTTTAGTATTCATGCACCGGTATGTAGTGAAGTGGTAGATGATATATAAAAAGTTAAAATGAAAGTATAATTTTCGTGTTAACGTGATTAAAAGACTATAAACGAACTTTTTAATGTGTCATAATACCATAAGTAGGATTGGCGATCGTATTCCTATTGTTCTTAATTTAAGTTATTTTGGAGAATTCGTAAATATCTTCTGTTTGTATATTCTGTTTTGGTGTCATCGTCTGTAAATTTCTTAGTAAACATGATGTATATACTGTTACATTTATGAATAAATTGCTAAATTACAAGTGGACGTACTTAAATTTCTCGTCGATTTAGAAAAGCGCGAGGAAAACATTAACAAACTGTCAATGAAGTTTTAATCCAATGACTACGAAATACTTAAATCTTTGCATTGTCATTATGGTGGACGCTAGTTTTCCTCTGCTAAATTGGCATGATTTCGAGATCGCGGAATTTTCCTGGAGTAGATTCTAAAGCATTTACATTTTTAAGTATTTATATTAACTTTTAGACTAATGTGTATTTCGAGAAGCGTCAAACATTTTACAAATTTACAATCCAGAAAATAAGAATGAAATTAATGATACAACAAAAGTAATTCTATTCAAACCATAACGACGAAAAATTTTTGGTGTTATGATATGCAACGGATCTGGAACTGATTTGTGTCATTAACCGCTCAAAATTCTGTTGTGGATATTAGGCCTGTTCTCACAAAGCAGTGATATTATGTTGAGGAATGGAATATTTTTCATGTATCCTTTTGGTGCAGGGTGGAGCGAAATGTACCTTTAATTTACTCCTTTCTCCCAACTTGTTCATAGCTATAAACAGGAAGGCTACTGAAGGTATAACAGGTGAACTCCATACTGTGGTATAGGATCCAACTTACTGAATTAAATTTATAAAATACTCCTGTGAAATTTTGAATGGATTGTCAAAAATTCTCTTAGGATTTTGATGTAGCATCCATTTTTCAGTTTTCTGTACTAATTAAATTATCAAGTATCATTCTTACAGTTTATGCTACAAATGAAGGCTAACTAGAAAGCTGAAAATTATACAACACAAAGTTTAGGTGAGAGGGTAAGAGAATCATTGGTTTCAGATGAATAATTTGTTGAAATGCACCCTTAAATACTCTAAAAAAAACTTTGTATATGATATATATCTATCAATTACATTAATATTATTGAATTTATTTTTTACTGTTCAGCCAATGACTGCAAAACTTGGCAAATGGCTTCCCCCTGCTACAGATATTTCCACATGTACCCCATAAGCACATTTTTAAATTGATGTCTGAGTGAGCAGGACAGGCCAAAAAGAGAGACAGCTGTATTGCTAAGAGAAATTGCTTCATGTAAACCATTCTGAATCACTAACAAAGGCTAGGGAAAACTACCTCATGCTTCATCTTCCTTGGTCCTTCCATTAGGTAACTAAAGATTGAGACTGAACACATTATTTTTGTCTTACACATCCTCTGAATAATTGAGGTTCATGAATCTCCTTTCATGAGCCACTCATCTGAGTTTGCAGCCAACGTATTGGTGCACTTTCTCATTCAGTGGAGGTGGCAAAGATGTTTTGCCGGAGCAACGTCATTATATGCCTCCTGGTATCTCCTCTCCCAATGTTTTTTGGGAAAATTGCAATTGCTTATTTTTTCTAAATAATTTAAAGAATTTGTAGTAAAAATTTCCACTGCCTAGGATGAAATTTGTAGGACATCGATTTTTAATTCAGATACTTATCAAAGGTTAATAAATCTTGATCGGATCTCAGAAACACAGATTATGCTTCAGGACTATATATTACACTTCTGCCAACATTTTGGCTTTCCTGTGACACCTGATCATTGTTCCACAAAGGTGTAAAGATGACCGAGTGATGAAGTTTTGTGGATGGTGTTTTGATTTGGTGTATGACAACTCTGATTAAGCAGGAAATCAATTTTGACTCAATATGTATCATTTTAGAGGCAAAGAGTTCATCTTTTGAATTATGTAGAACATGTCCCATTATAATTGCAGATCATCAAAGTCCAGGTCTGTACTATTTTCAATCAGACAGTAGGCAAAGACTAAAAACACAATATTTAAGATGTGGAAAAACATCAAAAATGAAAGACTTTAAAAGCAGAAAAATGTATTAAAAAAATAATGTTGCTGTAGTTGGGACCTCAGAATTTCCACTTAAGAGCCATGAAAACGTTGCATTGAGTTTACTGTATTCAGATACTTAATTTATCAATGCATCTCCTCATTATTTAACCCAATTATTCAGTTTTCAGCTTCAATCAAAGACCTTTTCATTCAAAATCTTTATTTATTGCCTTCTTACCATGCTATCAGCAATCGATGTCACAGACATTTAAAAAGCCTAAAATATTTTGGTGTATCTTACTTAAAGACTGAAGTATGGTCAGAGGAAAGAAATAAGCTACAAGATGCCATAATATGATTGGATGGATAATAAGAGCTTATCCTTGCTCAGCCTAGTACAAGAAGAAAACCTTCCAGACTAAAAATTGTATTGGTTTTTTCTTTGTATCTTTTTCATGGCTGTTTTTCATCAGTTCACTTGGTTTAAGCATAGGAATTGACCACCTACTCCAGTTCCATATGATTTTCTACAGCTTGTTTGCATCCACCTTATAAAATTTAACACCACTTTTTCTGGAATTAATATATTACTGATTTAGGTCATACAACTCCTTTTGGAATTAAAAAAAGAGTATGAAAAATTGTAAATCTATTCTTACATATTTTTAATTCAAGGGTTACAAATTGTATTTACAGCACCAAAATTTGTCACAAATAAAACATCTTTCACTGATTATAAAAGTGAATCTTGATATTAAAAAAACATGAGGAAAATTTGGTAATCATACTCACATTCAAAGATATTATGTCTAGAAGTATCTTACAAATACCAAAAATTATGGATATACTATTCATAGCAGGATAATGAAAAACTTTTCATTAAAACAAACATGTTCATTAGTCAAATTGAATCCTATGATTAAAAGGCAGAGGCAAGATATATGGATTATTAAAAGTAACCATGGAATAGATTGCTATAAAAAATAACAATAATTTAATTTCCATTAAAAAATGAAAGCTTAAGAAAAGGATTAAAAATTTCCACGATTTAGTTTAGTGTTAGTCACAATCTTTTGGTAGCCTCTGTAAGATCTTGGCTGTAAATCTATTTACCAAGTCCTCACTAGATCTTTGCTTGTCTAAGATATCTTCCAGTTCGTTGAGCTCACTAAGGGGCAATGATGATGTACTCTCCGACAGGGAATGAATCATAATTTGTACTGCCTGCTGGGGACTGACCAATTTTTTTATGTTCTTCATGATCTTTTCATCTTCAAAGATAAAGAAAGACAATAATGTAGAGTCAACATTGCTCAGAAATGAAGAAATGCATTCCACTTGCTCATCAGGATGAAAGATGTTCTGGAAGAGCCACTTAAACTGTTCGTCAGATTTTGAATTTCCATTTTCACACCTAATTTCACCAATAGCACAGCTGAGAAAATCCCTGAATGGCTGAGTGGATGACACTGCTGATTTCTTAGCAGCTAAACTGACCCATTTTAGGAGCTTCATTCTTTCTTCATCAGACAATTCTTCCATGGCTTCCTCTAGGTTATCTTCTTTCACTGCAGATAGCAAAAGGTCTTTGGAATTCATCTTACATTCTGTAGCAACCGATACAAAATCCTTAGGAGGTTGGCTGCTTTGTACCAGGTTTTCTGTTACTTCTTTCACAGAGCTACATAATTTCAACTCCTTGGCAATTTCCTCTGGGGTCAATTTGCTCAACATATCCCGGAAAATTCTCAAATCACCTGAAAAGATGCATAGAGTTATCAGTGTCAAATACAAGCTGATGAAGAGATTAAGAGAGGAGTAAAAGGATCATTTACAGAGGGTCATGTAAGTATGGCATTGTCAGGAGTAGATGAGGTCATGCGTCTCATCTAATATATTGATGGGTATTTTAGACCCAAATTTAAACAAAAAAGCAGCCATTTCTTCAAGCAAATAATTTAGTGTCGAAGCAACCAAATTTGCTGGCATCAAGTACACATTCCAAGTTTCAAAAACAACATTTTGGATTCTTGGTTTGTTTGGAAGTTTTATTTGGATTAAAAAGCAAGTCAGCTACCATAAATTTCCTAATATTACATGGTATTTTTCCATATTTTGCTTCAGAAAAGTGTAGTGTTGTTATATAACTGAGAACATAAGAATCAACTTTTTTGATATAACAAGAAAAATATTTTTTATGTATCATCCAGTAGATATGGTCTTATAGTCCATATAGTTATTTCCTATGAATAGCCGTTGTGCCATTTTATTTGACACCTTGGTTTAAATATTTCTTCATGGCAAGGGTGTAGCCTACAATCTAGGGGTTGGGAAAAAATTCCTCCTAAAACTGTACTAAAAGCGAAATCATTCATATTACATCATAAACGGATCCTACGAATTTCCAGAGGGGTGAGTTACTGAGAATATTGAAACACTATGTTTTTGTAAGCAAAGATAAATGAGCATTTTGTTGAAAGCTGCAGTTATTCTTTTTTCGATTATGCAATTGTTATGAACACTATGATATGGGAAGGAAACAGTTCCCAGGAGGCATTTATTGTATGTTTGATAAACTGTATGAAACAAAGGCCAAAACCAAAGATATTGATTTACCCCCTGCAATCCAAGTATTTGAATAAAGAACCATTTGAAAGAATCTCCAAGATTGGGATGTAAGGGATCTGACTTTAGTATTGGTTTTTCCATTAATTCTGCTCTCATAAAATGATATTTCCAAACAACATATTCATCCCGCTACAAGGGTATAGCTAATTATATCTACCGTTAACCCGCCATTCTATTCAATACTGACGGGTGGGGATTCCCTGCGGGCGAATGCTATTGATGGTTGATAAATGGAATTAAAACCAACCCAAATAATGGGAGAAAATTCCAATGTTATCCTTGCTCAAGTAAACACATGTTCTTGTTAAGGAAAAGAAAAAATATGCATAATTTTCTAATCAACATAGTTGAAAGAAAAGTAGCTAACATACGAAATATATTAACACATTTTCCAAATTTACCACACTGAAAATAAGTTAAAAATGTATGTAATTTGCTATTAATTAGTTAAATATTTTCAGAAGAAAGTACGCTATAACCCAGAATCACAACAGCTTTTAGCGTAAGAAATTGTTGCTTATTGACTGCCCCTTGAAATGAATACAAATATATTCTACAGAAATTGATGAAACTCCACAGAAGAGGATATGTGGTACATATATTAAAGATGGTAGAATTTACATGAAAAATTGTAAATAGAGAAGCAAAAATGTCTGATTTTTAGTTGCAAACCAGAAAACTGGTCTTGCTATAAAATTGCAGAGCAAGCTAAGTAACACTCCTTGTGAGTGTTAGTTATACAGTGCTGGCTTAAGTCCTGGTGTGAAAACTTACACTGTTTGCAGAAGACCTACTTTGAAAGTACCAAGAATGATTCTGTCTGGGAAGATCAACAACGGATCAGATTTTTTCAAAGGCAATTTCTCAAAGTCTTATGAGTGTAATTAGGAGTTGTATCAGCTGTACATTAATTTTAAGCAAGCGAGTGATGTTTTGAAGAAAGCTACTTGAAGCCATGGAGGAATTTGGCATCCCAAACAAAATAAATAAACTATAAAGAAAAGACTCAAACTCACAAGATGTTATAAAGACTGACTCTTTAGATCAAGCTGGTAAAGAGAAAGGTTTAAGGCATGGCGATGTTCCTAAAACTGTTTTTTAAATTTGGTCTCCCAAAATGGTTAATGACAGATAATCCAAGGGAAATGACTTTCAATAAGATGAATCAGTTTATTGTATTTTCTGGCAACTTAATCAAGTAATAGTAAAGACCATAAGAAGACATAAGTGAACCTTATGGTAATAGCTGCAGTAGGTTTAGTTACTTTCTTTTTCTATACCTTCTTAGTCACCTAATAGTTACCCCTTTTCAAATGAAAAAAAAACTGTGGAAATGTACAATTTCAGAGTGTCTTTCCATAGAGAACTAATATGCAACCAGATAGAGATATTGGATCACTTCAAATATGTAAGGACATTAATCACAATTATCACTCCACTGCAAGAGATTGATGTGAGAATAGCAGCTGGAAGCCAGGTATTCTATTCTTTGCAGTATGTTAATAAAACAACTAAGAAAAGAAGAATGGAAAATATGTATAATAGTCCCCATATATATGTCGGGAAATAGAACAGAAGCATATAACTGTAGACCAGTCAGCTTAACATCTGTTGTTTGTAAACTAATGGCAAAATTAATTGTGGATTACGCTAGAAACTTCCTGGAAAATAAGAGTTGGTTTTCAAAAGCTCAATTCAGTTTTAAAGAAGGTTATTCTGGTGAATTCTATGGCTCTGCCAAGACATTGCTGAAACATTAGACGAAGCTGATGGAGACCTATCTAAAGCTTTCGATGGAGTGTCTCACCACTTACTGTTAAAGAAAATAGAGGATCTTAGGTTAGGTCTGAAAGTAGTATCATGGATCGGCACCTTCTTAGAGGGAAGAACGCAGAGAGTAAAAATAGGCCACAGTTTTTCAGTTGAAACTGAGGTGACTTTGGGCTTACCCCAAAGAAGTGTGCTGGGGCCTTTATTATTCCTAACATATGTCAACGTTCTCCTAAATGTGATTATATCTCGAATAAGACTTTTTGCCGATGATTGCCTCATCTATAGAGTGATGAATGATGACAAATACAGCGAATTACTACAAGATGACATAGGTGTGTTTGTAAACTGGGTGAAAGAAAACAAAATGATAGTTAATGTGGGAAAAAGTAAATATATCCATTTCACCAATAAGAAGGTGAGTGGATCACATGCCTATCCCCTCTGACTCATGTTGACCATTTAAATTATTTAGGCATAAGTAGGAAATTAGATTGGGGATAGCAATTTGATCATATTGTTACGAAAGGTTTCAGAACTCGACATTTTGCAATGAGAAATCTTAGGGATAGTATGAGATGAGCAAGGGAACTGGCATATACCACATTCGTCAGGCCAATATTAGAATATTGCCTCTAAAGTCTGGGATCCATATCATGAGTCACACATACATACAACTTGAAAAACTATAGTGAACACTAGAAACACTTAACTAGACAACACTAGGAAAAGTTCAGTGTAAAGCTGCCAGATTCGCATTAGGGTGTTTTAGCAGATATGACAGCATAACTTAAATATTTGCAGAATTGTGTTGGGTTACACTGAAATCTTGTAGACAAGTTATAGAATGATGGGATTGTATCAGGTGAATACCGGTAAACCAAACTGGAAAGAGATTCAGAACAGGTTTAATGGCCCAAGAGTTATAGATAAAAATGATAATTCCTGTAAGATATATGTCGAGCCACCCAAAAAAGACTTTTGGAAACATTCTTTTATAAACAGAACTGTAAAAGAATGGAATGAATTACCTGAAGATATTCTTAACCCCTTTCCAAGTTCAAACGAAAAATTTCCATGAGGAATTGAGGGACAAATTTAATAAACAATTTTCAATGCGTTACCAATGCATTCATAATTTCACAATATTTACTAATTTGTTTGTTTAATGTATAACTAATTTACTTTTAATATAGGGTACAGCAGAGGAATTCTAGATGTTTTGTGATATTTTTTATCCTATGGTCGGGTTTGATTTGTGCCTTGAGACTTTTACTAGTGTAAATAACTTCTGTATTGTAAGGTGTGAAGTATAGTTGAACATAATGGGAGCTGTGGACTTTAAGTCTTTGGATTGGATGTGTGCAGATGTTTTTTTCTTCTTTTTATATATATGCAATGTTGCTACTGGACAACTGTCCACTTGTAACAAGTCTACTTTATAATAATAATATCAATTCAAATTTTGCACAAAATAGAATTAAGCATTTGCAAGTTCCAGTATAAAATCAAATTCTAAAAGGAGGAATTTTTAACTACAGAGTATAATCATCATCATCATCATTCTGTTCCCTCTCTTCCTGACTCCATCAGGGACTGTAGACCAATGGCTGTCATCCACGTAATTCCATCTTACCATCAAAACTCATTCCAAACTTTTTCTGCATCTTCCACTCTTCTACTAATGTCTTTTTTAATTGTATCTTTATAGATAGCATTATATACAGAGTATAATATTTTACAACAATTATAAGGATCTCTTATGAAATGAAAAACAATATAGCAGAATATAGCCTATTTTTGATGTGGAATTGTATGTCACCTTCACATATTACACAGCACAACAAGATGCAGTACACAGGTTGGCAAGCACTAACAAGGTAAGAAAAGCTCCAGCTTTAAAGAAAAATTTCATAAAAACTTTTGAAAAACTCACCATTAGAGTCTGATTCCTTCGTAGTTTCTGATTCAGAAGTTACCTCAGGAGTTACTTCCTTATCCCTTCTCTCCTTGTACGCCTAAAACGATAGAAAAGAATTACTAAGCATCTTTAATATGTTGCTTATAGTAGCAATTAACCCAGAAATTGAGTATTTAAGGCCTCCAATTTTTTAAATATGATTATCATCTCCCTTTGAGCATTCAAATCTTCTCATACTTCCCATATCCTAATAAATATTTTAATGGTAAATGTGAGGACCTCAGGCAGCAGTTCCTACCACTAAATGTGGAGGCTCACAAAAGCATTCCCTTAACAGTGTGGAAGAGGCGCAGCATGATAGTTCAGTGGTTAGAGTACCTGCCCAGAAAGTGGGAGACCTGGGTTTGAGTCCCAGTCATGTTGCTATTATTCACACTTGTTATTCCTTGGGATTTAGCACACAACTTCAATGTGCAAAATTTAACACATTTACCTCAATCCTTGAAAACAGGTTTATTTGCTATATCAAAAATCAGTTGAACCTGTCTTAAAAAATAAAACCATAAAATATTGCTAAGAATTAAGAGTATAAATTCAAGAAATAAACACAAATCATTTTTCTTCCTCTTTCTCTTGAAGTTTTCGTTTAAGAAATTCAAACTAAAGAAATTAAGATTTCTAGCTTTAATATTATTTGAAATCTTACAAATTGCCTAGTTTTCTGTATCTGCTAAAAAAGCTTAATTTTTCCAGCATTACAAAGAAAATACAAATATTTGCAAGAATAATTAAAGCCCCAGTCTATAAAGACAGAGTTTGATTACAACTGGATAGCAAGCCTGTAATAATGATTAAAATCTTAACTTATACAGCAAATCCTACACTAGGTTTTTTTTCAACAAGTGCATTGTCTGTTAATGGAAAGGTTCAGTCAATAAAATCTTCAAGCACTTCATAAAAGATCTTACAATCTTAAAATAATATAATATCACAAGACCTAAATAAGAATCTCTATTTTGATTCCTTTTTTCCAATGCATCTCAATTGCATAAGATCAGTAATTCCTTCTATTAATTTCCTTTGTAAAAGGAATAAAGCCAGCAGAAGATGAAAATTGACCACCCATTTGGATGCCTGGGAGGTGGTGGCACTACAGAGGTCCATCATGAAGAAAAGAACTACCACCATCGAGGTGCAAAATAAAGGCAGTGTTGGTGTATTGGATTCCTGATCAAGATGGAATGGAAAAATAGAGCTAAAAGAGTAATCTAAATACATGTTTAATTGGACAAGATTGAAAATAAAAGTTTCCTCTTACACCTAACCAGTAGAATGGGAAAAAATTCACTTGACAATAGAAAAACTCATACTCAAGAAAAATGACTATTACTCAGTAAACATCATCCTAGCTTATGTAGCAAAAGTGACAACCAGCAAAAAAGAAATTGATACCTTTCAGCAAACCCTAGCCACTGAGCATAAAAAGGAGAAACTATAGTGTAATTAAAGGCAATTTTAAAATCCATGTAGCTTTGCATGAAATAGAAAATGTCACATAAATTTACTGATTGGACTACAGAAATGTACTAGGTATCTGGAAGAATTTGCTATTTGTAACAGTACATATATCATGAACACTAACTCAAATAATAAGGATAACAGGAAGTCGATTTGGAGGGAAGAAAAGAATGAAATAGACTAACTATTGCTGAATAAACTTCACCCCATATCAAACAGTGAAGTTCTGAACAACTTCAGAACTAGACTAGATAATAGAATTAACATTATCCTTCAAATAGATAAAAGATGACAGTATCACTTAAATTGAGTGAAAAAAAGAAGAGTTCAAGCTGCAACTGGGAAAAAGAGTATTAGCAATTCAAGAAGAATAGCAAGAAGCCAAGGTCATGGAGAAGCCTAAGTCAGATAAAAGATAATTTAAGAAAACTGAAGCAAAGAAAGGTCTGCAAGAAAAATTGGTTTTTGAGAACAGTTTCTTCATCTTAGGATTTAAAATAATAATAATGCTATGAGAGCAGTTCTTCCAGCACATTCAACTTTCATGATGGCTGTTGTACCAGCCAAACTCTTCATAGAATATTACCTAAGCATTTTTATGAACGCAGAATTCTACAAAGTATGTGATTGATATCTTAAGAGGGTAGGCCACCCTAAACGGTGCAAAAAATAGTACTTAAAAAAATTAACTCTATTGAATCTCTTTTAGCAAATTTGAAAAACCTTCATTTCCTACATTCTGCCTCTTCACAGATTTTATTTTCTTTTTGGTCTGCACATCCTGAGGTATTTCTTCCATATTATGCATCAACAACATGATTCATTTCTTTTAATAACTCTGAATGCAATGCATTGAGTCAAATTTATTGGCAGTACCAACAAAGTGAAATTAACAAAGGTCTATTTAAAGTCCAAGCAAACAATATGTTGACGGTAGATTGGATTGCCAATAATTGCTCCTCCAATTGGAGTGCAGCATCAGCCTAAAGAGCTGTAACTTCATCAATTTTGCAAATATTTACATCAAACAAACACATTAAATATACGAATGTTCAAACTATACTTTAAATACATAAAAGTTTAAGCTATATTTTTAAGCAAAAAGGTTTTAGATTTTTTGAAAGTCTCAACCCTCTTTAAGTCTCCAACAATAACAAGAAAATCTAAACTGGGCTTTCAAAGGAGAGAGAATTTCAATTTCTGTAGTTTACATATAATTAAAATAAATTAAAAACATAAAATAGATTTTTGTGTCAGTTTTCAACACAGCATGACTTACCGAGAGAGCATCAATCAATGTTTTCCACTTCTTATTCTTGAATGGAAAATTGTCCATCTGGGTTTCAGTTAAACGGCTCAAATCACCAACAGTCTTGATGTATTTGTCGGCCAAATGAGCCTTACACCTTTCTCTCCTAGAATGTTCAAATAAATGCAAACAAGGAAATTAATAGAACACAAAAAGTACATTCAGGGACAATAAATGTAACATATATATAATAAATTGTGATATTTTTTATCCTATGGTCGGGTTTGATTTGTGCCTTGAGACTTTTACTAGTGTAAATAACTTCTGTATTGTAAGGTGTGAAGTATAGTTGAACATAATGGGAGCTGTGGACTTTAAGTCTTTGGATTGGATGTGTGCAGATGTTTTTTTCTTCTTTTTATATATATGCAATGTTGCTACTGGACAACTGTCCACTTGTAACAAGTCTACTTTATAATAATAATATCAATTCAAATTTTGCACAAAATAGAATTAAGCATTTGCAAGTTCCAGTATAAAATCAAATTCTAAAAGGAGGAATTTTTAACTACAGAGTATAATCATCATCATCATCATTCTGTTCCCTCTCTTCCTGACTCCATCAGGGACTGTAGACCAATGGCTGTCATCCACGTAATTCCATCTTACCATCAAAACTCATTCCAAACTTTTTCTGCATCTTCCACTCTTCTACTAATGTCTTTTTTAATTGTATCTTTATAGATAGCATTATATACAGAGTATAATATTTTACAACAATTATAAGGATCTCTTATGAAATGAAAAACAATATAGCAGAATATAGCCTATTTTTGATGTGGAATTGTATGNGAAAACTCTTGTGGAAACATATTAGTGGCTCCTGGATTCAAACCTGGGCCTTTACAGAATAGTTTTCCTGGGGGTTTCAGCATTGTAGAAACACAATGTAGTTTGTTTCAGATCTCTAAGTCAAGCCGTTTCTGAGATTAATAGGGGGACAGACAGGCCACGGATGGACAGACATTTGCTTTTTATACATATGATATATAACCATTACCAATACTTTGATAAAACAATTCCAAATTTTGAAGTAATGTGGATTTATGAAAACAGACTGATGAATTCTTATTTAATAGGATTTAAACCTCCTCTGACGGTAAAGTAAGGGTGATTTAAATCTCCTTCATTGTTGAGGGGTTATGCATACCCAGGGAAAGGTCTCATTTGCACTTCTATAATTTTTGTGTATGCTTCAATGCTGAACATCTGTTAGAGATTACTTAGTTGAATGAGCAAGGAAAAAAAGATCAAGTGAATATCTTGACACGTGCATGTGTTATAATGGCAGTAAAATTGTGATGAGTTAACTCGTAGTGCCTACACGGAGAGCAATTTCTGTATGAGTTATCTCATCACTCCCAGCCGACTGATTAATCACATGCCAAAGTTTAGCATAATAGTTTAAGTCCTGATGATTTTAATAGCAGTTCTCTTCTGTCTACGTTGACTACAGATTAATTCATAGATATTTTGTATATAAAGGTCAACTTACACACTAGATTATATGGTAGGCTCTGAATGGCCAAATAGGTTCACTAGCTAAACCCTAAGAGAAAACCAGGGATTTTATTTAATGAAACAGTGACAGGGTTTTAGCTACCAAGTACACAAATTACACAAGAGGAAAAAGAAAGTAATTACCAGTGTCGGCTGGACAGTTTTTCCCACAAATCTTCATCAATTGGATCAGAGCAATCCCTCAATTCTGGACATGCCTCTTCTTCCAGTTTTCTCTCAGACGGAAATTCTGTTGGTTTAGACTGATCAGCTGTCCTACTTAAATCTCCAATCTTCCCCAAGTCACTGGCATCGTCCTCCCTAACCTCACCAGAAGATGTGCATTTCTTAAATGAGTTTTCATCACATACACCTGCAGTAGCTCTTTGAATATTATCTTTAATAGGGGCAACAGGTAGACATGATGAAACTTCTTTCACAAATGCACCCTCAGGAGAGGATTTCACCAAATACATTTCTTCACAAGACAATTTGGAGACACTAGCTGAGCTGGGCATCACATTTTCTTCATTCTCTTCACTGTTCATTAAGCTAGGAGTAGGGGCTGTTTCACAAGTTTTTCTTTCAGGTAACTCTCTTGTTAGCTCAACACCTAGTTGCTCTATACTGAATGAATCCAATGTATTCATCTTCAACACACTATTAGGTTGGGCAGAATCATCAGAGAAAACTTCCTTATAACCTTCGGATACATCCTCTGAAGTCTCTTCGTGGTCTAATGTTTAAAAATTAAAAACCAAGAAAGAATTACAAATAGTGTTTCAAGCAACATGCATCTCAAAAAGAAATTTATAGCGAGTTTTGCAAAAGTCCTCACTATTATATCAATGCAGTAGGGAGGCTGACAGGGTAGATATGCATGAAAATGATATGAGAATGTTTGATGCTAATGCTTGAGGAATACTCAAATTACAATACAAAGACTGAGAAGATGGATTAAGCATTATGGTAATAACACAATAAAGAAGCATACAGAGAGAGATCTTTCCTTTGACAAGAACAAGGATATTGAAAGAAAAAATTCTTAGCAATTTCCACAGCAGGATTTTGTTTGACTAGTTTTGTCAACTTGTTGATGAAACTAGCCAAATAAAGGATTAAGGGATAACTTTAAATAGACAGCCATGTCCCAGAGGAAACTCAAAGGACAAATGGGAAACTAAAAGAAATACAGACAGAGAGAAACAAAGGCATACATTTATCACTTCTTTTTATTCCTTGAATTTTATTTTGACAGCACATTTGAGACGATTAAAGAAAGTTAAACACTGAGAAAAGAAGAAAGCTGATGAGGGTAGTTGAAGGTAGAATGCAAGTAAATGGCTGATAGAAACAAGAGACTTTGGATGATGTAAAGATGGGATGAGGGATAAGTTATGAAGAGAGGGAACTGAGAACAGAATCTTTTGACATGTGAATCTATCAAGAGTTGGAATATTTATGAAGTAGATGATAAAAAGTACTTTCATACCTGGTAATTTTCAATTACCTCCTTTCATTTATTAGTAATAAGCAACTGTGAATTTTTACATTCATAGTCTCAAGAAACTAAAAGAGTTGAGATTTCCTGAGAAAAAAATATTCAACAACAGTAATTTCATAAACAGCATTGGTTACCTTGATCCATTTCTTCAGCATTGGGCATTTTCAGACACCGATTGACTGCTCTCTTTTTAAATTTTCTCTCTGATTCTGGGATGCAGAACTCCACATGCTTTGAAACAATTGGATCTGCAAAACTCACTCTCCTTGACTTCTGTGGTTTAAATTGCAAATGAGAGCTAATTAAACTTCTTTGATAATAATGTACTGAAAACAAACCCCTTAATCAAAAGTTTAGAAAGGGAGAGATGGAAGATTATAAGCACAACATAATTATTTATTCAAAATGGTATTATGGCTATGAACACACTCATGTTAAGTATATAATTTGATTGAGTCAAATTGTGATTTATTAGCTAAGTGGTATACCATGTTAAATAAAATTATTATTGAAAAATAGAAATCAAAAGAGTTTTTAAGTGAGCTCATATTCTGAGGCTATTTGGAAGTTTCTCATTAGGATAAAAAAATGATACAGCACTTGCAAGCATTTAATCAACAAGCAAAAACAACATGTATCTCAAGAACCAGAGATAGAAACATGCACTACATACCAATTATCAACTTTTACCAAAACACAACAAAACAGTGAAAATGCCACCTCAAAATGTAATATACACCAATTACAATTTTGAAACATCTGTCACATTGATATCTACTGAAGAGTTTTTCAATTTGTAAAATGAAATTAAGGAGAAATAATTTACAACCATTGATAATCCAAGAGCCTTTCTGACCTGGTTATATTATCCATTGAATAAGTCACAACTAAGAATATATACTTTAATGACACAAAACATATATAATGCAAGAAGAAAATGCTTGCTGCATATATTGCTAGAAGAAAAATAAACTTGAGAAATATACATTTAATATTTCATAAACAACCCTTAAAAACTTCGAGTTTATGTCGTATAAACTGACTACTTAATTTCCATAACTAATTCCCAAAATTGTCTGGTACATTCTGATAAAAATCTTCCTCTTTGGATGACTTTAATGCATTCCAAGTTATGAGATGGGGTACTAGAGTTTCAATTTTGAGTGACTGAAATCTTTGCTTTCAACTGTAATCAATTTCAATTAGCAATAACATACCTTGGCAGAGGGAGAAAGTGAATCATCTCCTAGTTCCTGGACAGCCTTTCTCTTCTTCTTCATTAGACTGCTTTTGGGTGAAGCACTTGGGGAATACTCGTGAAGTGTTACCTTGCCATCTGAGACAACATACCTGTAAGATTAAGTAAAACATGATCTTTGAGATAATTTGAAGAATAAAGATCTTAAGGTGAACAATGGCATTCAGGCATTAATAGTGGGATGAAATTAAGAGGGAGCAAGTTAAGGACATGCTTTCTAAAACAGTGTCTTCAATTATAAAAATTCTGGGTCATCATATCCACTTTATTACCAAAGCATTTTCTGCAAGATGGGTGGTGCATCTCCTCAATGAAGACAGTAAGTAGTTTTAAATGATTAGTTGGATTTCACACCATTGGTCCAATTTGCATCAAACTTTGCATGTGTGTTCTCTAAGCTCTGAACTTTGATTAGATTGAAAATATTTGTTTTTGATAACCTGTCCCATTGCGCTAAATTAAGATGTGAGATGTTATTTTCTCTTGTGTACAAATAACTATATAAACGGGGATGTATACTATACGAGGAACAGACCGATCTTTGGATCTGTTGCCCAGCTCACTTCAGAACAAGTTCTTCGGTATTCCCTGACACTTTTGGCTAAAAATCTCCCGGGTACAAAACCATACCAACAGTGAGGATATTAAATCGCATTTGATCCAAAAATTCCCAGGTAAGAACTTCATTTGTGAAAAAATATGGGCAAATAATGAACTCAGCTCATTTAAAGTTGGTGCTGAGTTTACCCTTAGCAAAGAACTACTTTAAAGCTCAGTTTGGCCACAAGGTGTGATTGGGCGACGCTTCTTTCGTCACACTCTGACTCATTCAAACAGGCCCACACCCCTACCTCTGGAAGCAGTAGCTCATGGTTATACCCATGAGCAAGTTAAACAAGTTGCAATGTCTCAGAAAGAGGACAGGGAATTGTGAAACAGCTCAAACATAACCAAGAAGATAGTGCTAAAATTTCGAGAGCACACAATAGTAGTATTAATTAATTATTAATAATTTTAGCTTAATACTTTATCTTCGAAACCAGGCACTTTCCAAGTATGTAAGTTTCACACAATTTCCGTAGTCGTGTAATTTGAGCAAGATGTACAGCGCATTTCGCACCAAATAGATCGAAAAAGCTTCAGAGCTAGGGTAAGTCGCCCCTCCACCGCTTCCTCTCTACACACAGGACCATCATAACGGAAGAAAGGATCTTTTCTGAGATTCTGAAAGCCCTCTTTGGAAGAAGAAAGCAGAGGCGGACTTCGGAATATCGGCAAGATGTTGCGCAGCTCATTCTTCCATATACCGGCACACCTCGTCTTTCGCAGTGTTATTTACCGGGTGTTTTGCCATTTCTCTGTTAAATATCACAAAATACCATTTGGTGTTTTTGATAATTACACTGGAAAAGATTGATTGCGTTATACCATCACAGAATACCTACTTGCATGCTCAGTCAGACAAACATAGGAACATCATTGGATGCCAATAAAGGGACGAGTAAAACAAATGGGAACTTACATAAATAGAGAAAATATATACAGAACATCTTCCAAAAGTGTTTTTACGGGAAAACTCATGAACTCTAATTCAACAATTGCATTTGTTGTACCCCTGCATAACCATAACACTTTTTGTTTCTTTAATCATGTACAGGCATGAGCGAAAATTTAAAAAAAATTGCAGGGTTACATAAGCTTTAGGATACTCATAAAAACTCCCTCAGCAGAACATGTTGCAACATTGTAAGGAGTCCCTCCATAGGATTACGGTACTTATTTGCGAAGGGTGAGTGAGATACAGCTTAAAGGAATAGTCGGAGCATCGGTATCGGCTCCGTGGCTGACATCCATTTAGAAGGACAGACTTAATTTTAAGAAAGACGTTGATGGAAACGTTGCATATACGTGATGGCAATTCTAATGTATGAGTACAGTGCAGATTGAATGAATTCGCATTTTAGAATCTTCAAACAAGTCAAATAAGTCTTCAATGGAACAATCTTTTTTTTCTTACTTACTGTCACCAACATTATCACAAATATACCTGATATATAATCTCAGAAAATTGTTCCAAAAAGTGATAGTGAACCTTATCTCAGATATTTCACATGGATCATTAGTAATAATATTACTATTTAAATTAACCTTTGTAATGTTGCATAGGTATTGAAAGTAATGAAAAAAGAAGTTAACAATTTCCTTAATGTTATTAGTGATTATTTTAGTATTCGGTGCTGATAACGTTTTCAGTAATATGTGTAGATTGTTTCAGGGTGCATCTCTTAATTATTGCCTTAATTGTCATCAATATAAAATTTGAAAGTAATTTATTGGTAAATTAAGCAAGAGAAAAGCCTGCTAAGGATATAAAAAGTAATTAATTAATTCTATCAGAAGTGAGTTCAGATGCAGGTGATCCATGATACTCCTGATGCACTGCTTATTATTGCTTAGAGACTTTCTTTAAAGAAAATCCAACTAAAAATCATATATGCTAAGGAATGAGGAAAGAACTTAGTTGTTTTTCCTTATAATGTCATTCCACAAAGTTTGGTTGAATATCATAGAATTTAATCTTAAATTTCCTTTCCTTGCCTGCAATTTACATCTTTGATGCACTTTACTTCCTCTTTACTCAATTACTTTCTTATTATTTGACAGATCTGAGTTATAAACATGGAGCCCAAGCATTTTACTTATTATTTATATTAATAGTTTAAACGCGATTAATAAGCTTTAAGAAAGAGATACTGTTTGTGGGAAAATATCTTCAGAGCTGAAGGCTATTGAAGAAAAAACCCACAACTAGGGAAAACACCCACACAAGAAGAGGGGTGACAAAAACCCGTGAAAAAACAGAAGTTAAAAAAAACACAATGAAACATAAACACTAAAATTTAATTACATTTAATTTCACCATTCCAACCTTTTTCATTAAATGATTTGTTATCAATCCATTATGGTTAATCTAAAAGAATGCTACATTGTTTCACGTGAATGACGAAAATGGACAAATAAAAGAGGGAAATGTCTTTGCTCAAAAAGTTGATCGTATTCAAGCTATGACTGCAAAAATACGACGAGAAAAAAGTAATAAGCCATTCAACAAACTTAACAAGAATCACACCGATGTAACTAAGCAATAGTTCACGTGCTTTTTAGTTATCCCATCTTCAGCTTCGATGAAATTAAGTAAACTAAAGAAGATGTATTCTTGTTTTAAGGTTTTTTGCACTTAAGGCACTTTTTGTATATTAAAGGCCCAAGAAAAAGTTCCCTACTCTTTTTCGACAGGCAAGCAATGACAAGTTTTTACATCCTGCTTAAAATGCTATCATGGTTATAACGCGATTTTTCACTCATTCCTCTGAGAAGCGGTTTTATTGCATGCACATGATGTTGATTGTTATAGTACATATATTCGTTAATTTTATCATCATATGTTTACAATTCTTAAATAGCTTGCTTCTAGAAATTAATAAAACAATAACTTCTTTCACAATAAGTAATGACTGACTTAATAATTATTATTACTTATAACTAACTTAATTATTATTTTATTTTGCATTCCTCTACATAATTTTGCTTAACTAAGAATAGTAATATAATATAAGGTTTTAAAATAGTGATATCAAATGATGTAATATTTTTTCTGCACTTGAAGCAGAGTAAAAGCATGCTTCCTTTTGAAACTATTCAATCGATTAATCACAAATTACATAAATTTTATGTTAAATTTACTTTTCCTAGGTAAATGAGAAAAATGTGTTTATTTATTTAAAATATTGGCAACTTCCCATAGAAAGTATTTCCATTACCATTAAATTACCTAAATTGTTTGTGTGTTACATACATGTATTTCTCTTCAGCACTGATGAACGAAATAAATTTCCCAAAAATAAACGTAAGCTGGTATTTGCATATCTAACATTGCTTCGACAACTGAAGCTTTTCCACGAATATGTGCCACCACTGGGCATCGAACCCGAGGCAGCTTTCAGCAAAGGCGAGTGCGGTTCCCCTTTTTGCTATCCAGTAGCTCAACTAGGCGTCGCTAAGGGCGGTTTATGGAAGATAGAGGAAAAACCCGAAATCACCCGTAGGACAAGAGAGAGAAGGGTTTATAGTTAAAAGAATGGTCAGGGAGTTGTATAGAGATATGGAGTGATAAAGGAAGTTCCCCGCAACCCATGGACACTGAGAGAGATGAATAGCAGGTGAAAGGGGTGAATACAGAAGAAAGAATCAAGGTAGGGTTAACAGGCTCTAAGGAGAGGTGGAGTAAAACAGCGAGGGTCGGGTAAAAGAGATGCGACAGATACCAACTGTGCCAGTGGATTTCAAGTTGCAATGTTTTCTAGTAGTAGTCAATGAATATGCATTCTCAAGGTAAACTTCAAAAAGTTAAAAGATTTGATCAAACATATCATAAATGATTAAAGAATTATCCGTTTATAGGGCGAGAACCCACAATAATGACATACGCTGGGAAGGCAAAATGATTGAAGATTAGCGCTATCATCAGAGAAATTACTTTATTTGGTATTTTTTATATTTTCATACTTTGGAGAAACCTTTTGAACGGAAAACAATAAGGATTGAATTTGATTCTACACCATGCTAAACGTTTCTCAAGATAACATCATGATTCAACCGAGGAACTTCTCTTCATAAGTGGGAACTTCACCAAGGGTTTGGGTTTATTACCTGCCATTTATTGCCATCTAAAGACTTATTTTGCTAACCCTCTCTTACCTCTGCCCTTCCCTCATCCCCTCTGGTTGGAGGACCAGACAGTGGCATTTCTTCTAATTAAATTTGGAAGGCGCAAAAGATAGCTAGTTTAAACTGTATCCAATCCCCTTAAGCCCTCAACAGAAACTGAGATAACAGCAATCAGTTCTAAACTGAGTGCTAAGCAATATGTTGGACTAGATGAACTCCATAGTAAAATTCTCTTTTCCAGTTACAATATCCTAGTTTCCTCTATTATTCCTGATTAATGAATCCCTGAAACAGGGTATCTTTCCATCCTCTTTAAAAGTGTCTAGAATAGTTCCAATCTACAAAAAACAAATGTTGTGAAAATGATCTAAAAATTATAGACCAATAGCTACTGAAAATGTCTTATCCAAAGTATTTGAAAAAATATATTATAGACAACTGATGGCAGGGGGTGCATGCACCATGGCTCTATTTCCTTAATCGCTTATTTTCGTGTATCGTTCACGGAAAATATGAGTTCTTGAGTCTATTTCTTCTGGCATCTATTTCTCTGATCTTTCTCGCATTATTGGAACGGCCAATGTAACATGGTGAACGCATGATATCTGCTACATCATCTCTAAACGTGCTTCCTCTGAATTTATCCAGTAAATTGATCCTTTGTTGAAATCTTCTAACTTCCAAAGATTCCCATTTTGTGTCCTGTAGCATCTGAGTGAAGCTCACTGATTTATCGTAGCAATTCTTCACAAAACGTATCGCCTTTCACTGCACCTTTTCTTATTCTTTAATAAAACACTTATCGGCAGGGTCCCATACACGACATGCATACTCAAGATGAGGTCTGACAAATGCAAGATAACATCGCTCGCGAACTTTGTCGTCGCTCCAACCGAGTATTCTCTTTATGATGCAGTGTTTTTAAAGTGCTTTTCCGCATATATTATGGATGTGAGTACTCCATGTTAGGTTATTCGTGAGAGTTACTCCAAGATATTTCACTGATTCTACTGTTAATAAGTTTATCCCACGGAGACTGTACGGATAATCTTTAATAATAGGTTTTCTTTCGAAGAAGTTAACTACTGAACATTTTTCTACCTTTAGCTCTAATTGCCAATCATCCCACCATTTCATAATGTTATCTAAATCATTTGACAGGGTTAGTCTATCCTCTTTACTCTCTAATTCCCGGTAAATTACCGTATTGTCTGCAAATATCATAACTTTACTATCAATAAGATTGCTAAGGTCGTTAATGAAAACTAAAAATAGCAACGGTCCGATTACACTACCCTGCGGGATGCCTGAGGTCACCTTTACCACATTAGAACTAATACCGTCCAGCACTACACGTTGCTCTCTATCAGAGAGAAAGTCCTTTATCCAATTTATTACCTCTGCATTGATTCCTGCAACTTTTAATTTGTACAATAATTTATGATGAGGGACCTTATCGAATGCCTTCCGAAAATCTAAAAATACCTCGTCAACTTGCCTTTTATTTTCGGCAGATTTTAGGATATCGTGTACTAATAATGCCAGTTGAGACTCACAAGATCGAGTCTTACAAATACCGTGTTGATTCCTAACTATGAAATTTGATGTTTCGAGAAAGCCCATTAAAGAACTAGCAATTATGCTCCATTATGTTTCTGCTCAATGATGTTAGAGAGATAGGCTGATAATTAAACTAAAAACTATAACTAAATATATAGATAACTAAACTAAATTATAGATAACTAAACTAAAAGAAAATAGTTACATATAAAGAAGGATACCCTCTAGCCTCTCTAGGGAATGGACCCTATTATCTTTCCTAACGGTGGCTGTATGTATGGCGTACAGTCCAGTCGTCTCATCTGTAGTAAGTCTGTTTACCCATCTCTCATTATTTTTCACACTTCTTGCTGCCACATGTTGAGAATGTGTATATCATGCTGCCACCTTTTTTGATCCATCATAACTAGCAGTAAATATTTTTTTATATATGCTATATATTTCAGACAAATTTAAATACCTCCATAGGAGCTAAATCCCAAAATATTAAATACCAACTTGAGGGGTTAAAACAAGAAATAAAATAGCTCCCTCTTTAGAAAGAAACTGTAAAAATAAAAACAATAATACACTAACCCAATTTCGAGGGAATGATACTGAGGGCTGACGTCTCCAATCTGCACAGGTCTAATGCGCCGTGGCTTTTTCATGGGAGGAGTGCTGCATCCCCCTTCTCCATCTACCACTTGCCTTGGAGATTCTTGAGGACTCTTGATATCCAAAAGAGGAGAACGTGCTCCTTCCTCTTTGTTGCTCTGCGCCAGATTGAGCATGCGAGCGCCCCGACCTGTTTTGCTTCTGGGAGATGGGAAGAGGTTTGTGGCTACTGATGCTGCATTAACCTCTTTTCTCTGGTCTTTCTCTTCTTTCTTAGAAGGGCTGTAAGGAAACAGCAATAGTTAACAAAGAATACACTGCCCACATGGAGAACAGACTAGATAGAAAGGGAGTAGAAAATTTTGTGATAATGGTAAGTAGAGCATGTACAGAGGTCTCCAAAATTGATGCAACTCTTATTGGCGTGATATTGTGGAGAGAAACCAAACTATTTGAAGGAATGCACTTTGATCTACTCCAGCAGCAGAAGAAGGGGGTGTATACACATAGGGTTGGAGAAAGGGTCAGTGAGGACATCTAAAAGAATTGTGCCTGGTCAGTGTGTGGCAGAATAGCGAAGAAGTTCTGAAAAATAATGTTTGTGTGTGCTAAAGGAGTTCCTGCACCTCAGGTCTCGTTAGAAATTACTGTATATATCAACACACACCAAGCACCATATTTTTCAGAAAGAAATTTACAAAACTTAGAGATTGTTCAAATAATTCAATAAATGAAAATCATAAATACTTACAGAATCGCTCTTTTTTCTGCTTTTCTTTGTTTAAATGACAAAATCAACCATGCAATCCCACTACCCAATTTATAATACTTTTTTATGCAAAATCATGAATTTATTTTTGAAAATTTGAAATTGGCTTTTAAAGTTATACAGAGGGTGCTCAAAGTTGGGGCAAAAGAGCTAGTGCAGATTTTAATGAGTTGCACTATTTCTCTGCATGGGTGAACACACTAAAAAAGCCCAATTTTAGAAGACTAGAAAGCTTTTGGGCTCTGAACGAATACATCCAGGCCTGATCAGTCATTGCCTCTCCTTTTAGTGTTTGGAATATCTGGGAATGATCATTACCCCTTGGACTGTTCAGTAGGTGTAATTATGAAAGGGCGATGCTTACATCTTATTTGAGTTAGGAAGGCACTCACTCGGTAGCCTACTGTGCAAATGGGCCTAGTCCAAGTCAGAAAATAGGGGAGGCAGCACTTCGTGAGCAGGAAAAAGCATTAAGCATAGCGGGAATTACCCCTCAAAAGGCCTCCATCTCCTCCAGTTTTCCCCCCTCTCTTGGGAAGCCGAGTGCCTTCCTAAGACGAATAAGGTATAGTTGCCATTCGAAACCTTGGGATTCCTATATATATATTCCCTTTCTCAAATTCTTCAATAAGGCCCAAGAAGCAACTTTGACACTCACTTG
Source organism: Ladona fulva (assembly GCA_000376725.2). NCBI lineage: Eukaryota > Metazoa > Arthropoda > Insecta > Odonata > Libellulidae > Ladona > Ladona fulva. The sequence continues at coordinate 95,006 of KZ308818.1, forward strand.
GCATTTTTGGCGAAACCCTTCCTTCAGCAGATGCAGCACGAATTTGGATTGGGAGACAACCTACTGATTGTGTCCCTATTGCTTCCAACAAACTCAACCGATTTATGATTTTAATTCTGCCATGCACCAAGGAGGCACAATTCTTTCAAGATGCCCTTACTGCCCTCACCGACTCTTTCCCCATCCCTAAATGTATACACCCTCTTCCTCAGCTTGCCAATGTTGCTGGAGTAGTAGTTGTGTTCCGCCAAATAGTTCAATTTCTCACCACTAAGTGTATCTTTAAATTTGCAGACTACTGTACAACCACATAATGCATTAGCTTCCACAGAAGTTTCTCAGATATTACATATTATGTTATTCTATAGTCACAATTATTGTGAACATGACTAAACTCATAAATCTAATTATTATAGAAGGTAAGCCTTGCTTTCCAATTCCAAAGTATGCATAAAGATGCTACATCTGAATACCACATTTACCCAAATATGAGGATTTTGTCCAAATTTAGCAGTAGAAAAATATCAGGTTGTCTAACATTTGCCAACATAAGAATAAATTTCATTAATTATAGTAAATGCAATTATTTTTTAAGTATTGTCTATTATACACAGTCTTCAAGTTGTATAGTTATCATTTATAACAGTATATAGTCCGATTTATTTATTTATTAAAAAGCTTTCACTGAAATACTAGAAGACACACTAATATACTACACTACACTAATTGTATTCTAGAGTACTAAAGATACAATAGATATTATAGTGCAATTATTTTTAATTTTCCAGAAAATTTTGTTCCGACACAATTTCAGCAATAAATAACAGCACCATGATGACACAATGGAAATTTTGCAGTCATTTTACAAATAAATCAATTCCACCTTTCAATATTTTTTTTTAATCATAAGAGAAATTTAATACTAATTGACAGAAAACATTTTTGAATTAGAAGAATCTAGTCTTGGATGGACTGATAATTTCATGCTCTAAAATTCTTAGTCTTCAGAGACGGATTAAGCTTGCACAGAAACTCAGAGGAGATTCTAAAAAGAAGCTTGCAAGAAGTAAACCTGAAACTTTCTATTAATGGCTGGGAAAAAATTCCTGTTACAGAAAGAATGTACGTGCCTCCCTAATTAGTATTAACAAACTGCACTAAGGATGCATCCACTACAGTAGGTTAAGTCATAAAACATCTGGGTAAACAGTGAATATTGTTTTTCCATCTCTTGCATGCTTTACTTCTTTAAGAATATTTAATTAGAAATAATAGCCCTACAAAATCAAAGCAAATAGCAAAGGAAGTAAAACAAATTTTTAGTTTTGTCATGTAGTATTGTTTTGATTTTAAATTCCAAGAAACATGATTAAAACATGGAATATTAAAAACTTGTGGTTATACAAGGGAAACAAACACTATTGTTGAATCTGAGTTCATAAATTTTCCTCTACAAACACAGTTGGAATTTAAGTCCATGTAAAATCAATCATAGAGAGGAATGGCAAAAACCTCTACAGAAGGCCAAGACCCACACTGGGTTGTAGTGCTATAGAAGAAGAAGAAAATCGATCATAGTTTTTAGAGAGTCGATTGAAGATGAGGGAAATCTACAATTTCTAAATTTTCAATTGAAATATAAAATTTCAGGGACCAACAAACGAGAAAGTATGTGTGTTTCTAATAATACATTAGAAACTATTAAGATTAACCATTAACACGTTCAGCACCCATGGCCACTATAGTGGCCATGCGCAGGCTTCAGTTTCCTATGTGCTCACATCCACTGGACTTCTGTTTAGTTTCCCTCTTTATTTGGGCCTTCGGATAGCTCCATATTCTTTTATTTTGGTGTTGGGTGGACTTTAAATTTCTGTTGGGCAGCGAACGTGTTAATCAGGATCTAAAGAGGTAATCCAGAACCCATGGACTCTATGGGGGGTCTGGATTCCACATAATCGCCCCCTGGCTACGCCACTGGTAGTTGACATACAAAAGAAGTTATTAAAAAAAAAATTTACTTTAACTCTGTATTATCCTTTCTTTAGGTCTCCATCTTAGTAATACTAAACAATTACAGGGAGTATATCAGCAATGAACAAATTACAGGGACCAACTTATGAGAAAGTAAAAGTGTTCCAAAGTCTGCCATTAATTAGGACCTAATGGGTGGTCACATGTACACCCTTTGGCTATGCACAGACTGTGGGGTGATTTTAATTTTGGAATGACTGACTACACAGCAAGCCTTTCCTTGGTATACTTAACCTATTTCCTGGCATACAAGACACACCCTGGTTTTTCAGGTGAAAAAAGCGAAGATTACACATACAAGAACGTAAGCTGCTTACAAGTGAAACAAAGAAACAAGAATCATGAAAGAGCATCAATTTAAAGAAGAATGAAATAAAAATGCAACTTGGCTCAAAAGGTTTTTAAGGTGATAAGAAGATAAAACCCACAAGTTAAAGTGCCATATTGTTTACAATTACATCTACATAAATACCCTGCAAGCTGCCTTCCGGCATGTGGCAGGGATGCAATTACTATTGTATGGCTATTCCAGATGTCTGAGAAAATGCTCACCCTCATCCCAAAAGACATAGGCAGATTTTAGATTAAATTTTTGTGGAGAAAAAGGGCCAGGAAAGGTAGTAATAGTCTGACCAAACTTAATGCCACATCTATGATTCATAAATAGATCATGTGTCAAAATACAGAAAAGAAGTACAAATGTTAAAAAATATATTTCCTAAAAAAGAAACAAGAAGGTGAACAGGACAAACAAAAGGTGAAAGGCTTTCTAGGCTGATAAGTATAACACCAAATTTTTACATCAGCAAACTAATCGTGTTGTTGCTACAATAAAAGATAAAAGGGCAAAATTAAATAAGAATACTTTACCTTAGGTTACACTTGATGACTGATCCCTGGTAGGCTATGAATGCAACTTCTGCACTTTCTGAAGCAAATATTCCACTCATGCGGGACAGATTCACACTGCAATTCTTGGTCATGGCCTTGGCTGGACTGATAGGCTCCTGAGAACTTTCCACTAAGTCCCCAGGAGGAGAGATGCAAACAGCCTCACTCGATAAATTAATCTCAGATTTAACAGCTGGAAGAACATCAGAATCATTCGTCTCTCCTTTATCTGCATTGCCTGCTTTTTTCACAATGACCCAGTCATCAAGACTGCCAGAAAGAATAGGTGATTTACGTTTAGGAGATTCTATTACAAACTTTGGTTTAAGAGATGGGCTGCAGGTGCTTGCATCTTTGCCTTCTCTGTTCATTGGAGACTCCAACACTTTGGCTGGTGATTTGTTTGGGCTTAAAAATGCAGTTTTGTCTTCCATGACAATTTTCTTACCCAGCTCTACTACTTCATGATCCATTTTCTTTGGAAAATTGCTGTCTTCTTTATTTCTCTCTATCTCTGCTCCATCTTCCTCGACAGAGACTGTCTCAGGAACTGGTTTTTCTAATGCTACCAATTCTTTATCTTCTTTCTTACCATCACCATGATTCTCTTCTGAGGGAGTGCTTTCTATTTCTTTAGTTGCAGTTAACCTTTTACTGTGTTGTTGAAGAGAAATTTTCCTTATGTGAGCAATGGGAGAGGGTGTGCCAAGTTTTTTTGGCCTTCCCCTTTTCCTTCTTAATTCAATTGAACTTGTGTTTGAAGAACTTGGGCTTTCTGAATCTGAAGAAGTTGGCAAAGGAGTGCTAGGAAGAGGGATTTTTCCCCGAGAAGACTTCCTCAAAGGCTTTCTAGACGATAAAAGAACTGGAGACATTTCAGCAGATAGAGCATCACCAGGTTTTGAGGACTCACTGACAATTATTCCCGCCTCTTCATTGTCACTCACTTCCTTTTTCGATTCATTTAAATCATTAGAATTTTCAACCAAATCCTGCAATGGTTGCAAAGGAGCAGCTTTGCTTTTATTGACAGGCGTAGTAGGAACCAAAGTTGATGGGGATATCTGTTCGGAAAGATATTTCACCTCTGTTTTATTACTAGTATCTTTAGAAGTTTTAATTGCATCTGCTCCTGGCAGGAAGGCTGTCTCTTTAGATTCTGATCCCTCAATTTGTGGAAAAATTTTTCCTAGTTTCATAGAAGAAGAAACATCTACAGATGCAGGCTCAGACTGATTACTAGTTCTTTTTTCATTAGAAGTGGAGACACTTAATCCTGAAGTTTTGCCTTTGGTGGCACTGGCCATCCTTGCTGAAGGTGATTTAACCACATCCTCTTCATCTGAGGACTTGGTCAGAGCAGCAACTGAGGGTACATCTGCAGATTTGACCTCTGATTGAATACATCTAACTTCAGGAGCTTTGTTTTCTTTCAAGGAGGAATCATTCGTAACTGAGCCTGCATTTTTGCCTTTAGCTACATTGGTCTTCTCCAAAATGGGCAAACAGCATTCATCAATATCAGAACGTACTGTAAGCAACTGTTTCCTTTTGCTGGTAGTTTTTTCTGACTCTTCAAGTGCCCTCAATTCTGTGAAAACAGTCTCTCTCTCTCCTCCTTTCTTATCCTCTAGCAATCCACTACTATTGGTCACACATGATCCCTTAGGAGTAATGCTGCTAGGAGATTCTTTGTTAACAGCATTCAATTCATCTTTCCTCAACAATGCTTTAGGAAATGGAGGATTTGCATCTTCAGATACATCAACTGCTGATGGTTCCACGGCAGAAGATGTAAGCCTAGAAATAAAATATCCATATTAAGATAAAGAGTAAGACCTCAACAAATACTATTAATTGAAACATCAATCCTTAGTAAATAGTACAAAAATTCCACAGGGTCAATATGACTCCATATTTCTTTGAACTTATGGTCTCTTAAAATTTCAACTGAGGTGAGCCTTGGAATATTCCAAAAGAAAAACAGATATGAATAATCAATGGAAATGGGATCTCGCTTGTGTCAATTAGTTAGGCTGGTACCTCATCTAGTTTCCCAAGTGGGGCTGCTTCACACTAGTGGGACTTACTATCTTTTACAGTGCAACTTAAGCAGGTTGATGTTGATTTAACGTAAATGTTTTACTTTTTATTTTTCTTTGCAGTTAATTGTAAATAAATACTCTGATAGTTTCATTGTTATTCATCAAAGAACTAGGTATTAGTAAAATATTAAATTACATCAGTCAGTTAAACTCTTTGCCCAACTGTGGGAGTTAGTTGTCTAGAGGGCACTTGAGACTAGAAAGGTTGGGGAAAACTGCCATAGAGGATGTTGGCCGTGGAAAATGCCAATCTATGTCTATGTCAGTGTCCTGAAAGCTACCTTTCAGTGTGTGGCAATTGGTACTAAGTCATTCAATCAGACAAGCCACTCACCATTGCCAACAAATTCTTAAGTAAAGATAGCATCTCACAGTCAAACAATTACGCTCACATCCTATGGTTATGTGAGAAATGGAACTAGATCTTAATCCAAGGATAAAAAGATGTGGAATAAAGCAGATAGATGTATATCTTAACAAAGTAAATGTATCGTAAACTTCTTCATAAGGAATCATTTTTGTCAGAACTACCTGTGCGTGAACTAGCAGACATGGTAGACTTTCCAAAAGTGCTGTACATCACATATTGACTACAAATTTGGAGATGAGAAAGCTGTGTGCGACATGGGTGCTGCATTTGCTCACAATGGAACAAAAACAGCATTGCGAGGATGTTTCAATTGAATGTTTGGTGATGTTTCACAGCATTAAAGCCAAGTTTTTGCATTGATTCATAACCATGGATGAAACATGTATCCATCACTTCACATCTGAGACAAAGGAACAGTCAAAACAATGGACTACAAGGGGAGAATTGGCTCCAAAGAAGGCAAATAGAGTTCTATCTGCTGGCAAAGTTATAGCATCAGTTTTTCAGGATGGGCATGAGATAAGTTTCATTAATTATCTTCAAAAGTGAAAAACAATCGATGGCAAGTATTATGCAAACTTATTACAGCATTTTAATGAAAAAATGGCCATAGTTTTTGAAAAGGAAGTGTTCTTTCAAGATAATGCACCAGTTCACACATCCATTGTAGCGATGGCCAAAATTAATGAGTTGGAGTTTGAATTGCTTCCTCACACACTCTATTAGCCAGATTTAGCCCTCTCAGATTATTTTCTCTTTCCAAACTTGAAAAAAGAATGGCTCTGTGGTAAAAGATTTGCTAACAATGATGAGGTGGAGTCTGCGGTTAATAGCTATTTTGAGGAGTTCAACGTTTCTCACTATAAAAAAGGTATCAAAGCTATTCAACATCGCTGTGAAAACTGTATTGAGCTAAAAGCAGACTATGTTGAGAAATAAAGATATTTTTCCCAAATTTGTTTTTTGTTTGTTAGGCTGGGTACTTCTGGGACCAACCTCTTAAAAGAAGCTAATTGCATATAATACAAAAGGAAGTAATCGAAGAAATAAATGCCTATGAAAATAGCCTTTAAATAGGATTAGGGAAAGTTGAATAACTTAGCACCAAAGAGCCAGATGGCTGAAATGCAAGGAATGAAAAATAGCGAATGACTTGGAATCAAACCAGATCTGCCACTTTCCAGGCAGGCAGGTATTCTAACCACTGAACTACTGTGCCATGTCTCTTCCACACACTGTTTGGGAATGCTTTGTTGTAAGAAAGGCAAGCAGCCTCCACATTTAGTGGCACGAACTGCTACCAGAGGTCCTCACTGAGGCAGCTTACTTACAAAGCGATCTTATGAAGTTAACTCACCAATGGAAATCACAAAGATTAGAGAAAGGTGAATAACTTAGCATGGAAGAGCCATGTGGCTGAAACCCAAGGAATAACAGGTGCAAAAAATAGCGACATGACTGGGACTCGAACCCAGGTATCCCACTTTTCTGGCAGATAGAACCAAAATCTGTTATTTTAACAACTAAACTACCATGCCAAATCTTTTCCACACACAGTTTAGCATTCCCAAGCATTAACTTTTCACTCTTTATTAGGGAATAAATCTACAAGATTTACAGTGCAGTAATTTTATTTAATACTAATCAAATACTAATCTTTGAAATTCTCTAGATTGCTTCACAAAATTTCTGCAATGCTTAATTCCAATGGTCAGGTGTCTCATTTAGATTTCCTTACGGGATCTTATTTAGGATTGGATGGGAAGGAGATGATTTTGGTATTTAAAATTTCTTAACTCTGTTTGTAAAGGCTGAAATATTTAGAGAAATTCATTTTCGGATGAATTAGTAATTCTATTCTTTGAATAAACTTTTATGAAAGTAATACAAAGAAGAAAAAAGTAAATATGGGGGAAATGTTGGAAATTAATTTCATTTTCAAAGCCAGTATTATATTAAAAAAGAAGAAAAGTCTTTAAGTGATAGTGCTAAACTTTTTAGAAATAATTTTCAGGAGTCATCCATGGTCTTAGCTGGATTGAGATGATGAAAGTGTTACAATAAATGCCACTGTTCACTGAACCCTCCATTTTTTATTTGATATACTTCAGTGCTAAAATGTGCAATAGCTCCATTAAGTTTATCATCCCTTTCCTTATTCCCTCACCCAGATTCCTCTGCCTTCAATCCAAGCCAACAAAACCAGGATTTGCAAACAATTTAAGTTTCTTTTCTTTCTTCTAATCAAGGATCTCTCTAAGCTGGGTGGCAGCTCAATACTTGTCTTATACAGGCCGCAGTTCTTACACACTAACGCTCCAATCCCAAGTTCCCAGCTTCGAATCCTGGCTAGTCGGATTTTTCCAGTTAGGGAATGGTTGTGTGTTTTTGTCCTTTGTTATTGTTTGAAGCCCACCACTGTAATGGTCCGGTAAATGGGTGTTTGTGTGGGCATTTTGAATAAAAATAAACAAAAAAATGAGTGCTACCTAACTTTACTGAGCGCTCACTATATAACGAAAATTTCAAAGCCAATTTCAAATTTTTAAAAATGCATTCATTACACATACAAAAATATTATGTTGTGTAGTGGAATTACATGGTTGACTTTGACATTTAAACAAAGAAAATCAGAAAAAAACAGAGAATTCTGTATTTATCATCTTCACTTATTGAGTCATCTAAAAAAGCTTTTTACATTGAATTTGATTTTTTAGCAATACTTCCGTCTTAAAAATATGGTGCGTGGTGTGCATCGATAAATGCAGTAATTTTTTACGAGCTCTGCTGCGAAGGATATCCTTAAGCATGTAAGAAAATTCTTTTTCAGAACCTCTTCACTTCACTTTTCTGCCACACACCTAGCAGATTTTTAAAGATGCCCTCACCCATCCATACACTCCTCTGTTTGCCAATGTTGCTGTAGTAGCTCTAAGTGCACTCCTCAATACAGTTGGAGATTTTGCCACTCTACCACACCACCAAGTGTTGCTTTAATTCCAAATACCGTTGTACCTTTATTGAGGCCTTATTTGCAATATTGGCAAAAATACTGTTTGCCAAGAAATACACCAACTAATTGCAACAGACTCTAGGTGTTGGAAAATAGAATCTAAGATTTTCATGAAAAGAATGGATAACAAGGGATTTGGTTTTTGTCTTCTGGTATGTACACTTTATTCTCAGAGTGAATTCCTAATTTAAAATAATTTCATGTAATAGGTTATGCTGAATACTTCAGCTCTTAAAAAATAAAGGAGATTACACTTATAAAATCAATGAAAAACCTATACTTACTCTTGAGAAAAGCTTTGACTGACAGAATCTTGAGTAAGGTCTTGGTAGAGAGCAGGGATGTCTACACGTCTCAACTTCATCTTATCCTTCTGATGGTCAGTCAGGACAGAGGATTTTTGACGTGGAGATATAGCCACAAACTCCTGTTTCAAAAGTAACAACGAGGTAAAAAATTAACACAGAAGCTAAGCATTAATTGATGGTAAATATAATAAAAGGCCTATGTCTACAAATTGTTCCTATGTATTTTCAGAATTTAAATTATATAATCTTAAAAGTATTCATCTCCGATAATAATATTCTATAAGTGAATTGCTGAAAATTTTCCCATAAAGTTCCTTTTTCTTAATATAAAAGTGTTTTAACATCTCACAGTCCTGCACTTAAGCTCACTGAGACTTTATATACCCTTGTATATTTATCCTTGAAACCTTAACTGGGCTTTACTTTAGTAGGAAACAAATCCAAAAGGTGTTGTTCTTAGAGTCCAAGATTTTTGATTTGTAATTACATTTGATTAATTTTGGTAATCCAGATCTGGCCAGCAAGACTTATAAGGGTAGTCCTAGAAGTACCCAATCTGATGTATAGATTGCAGTTGTCGTTTGAAAAAATTACTATGGTGGAAAGAACCAACCTTAAAATGCTTAATTTTGAAGTTTCAAGAGGCTATTTTGTTTAGTAATTGTTTGACAGCCATCACTAGTGAATGCTCTAAGAGAATTTGTAAACACTGAAAAAATTTGTCATTGTTATGTGATACAATACTTTTCATTAAACTGATATTATGATAATGCCGACACTCTGTAGCTTCTTCTATTTGCTCATAAACTACATCTACGTCATCTTTGTTGAAGTCACTTGTGGGCAAATACACCTGAACTATCACTGTGTTTACTGGCTCAGCCTTTACTTTTACTGATGAAACCCAGCTGCCTATTTGCTTGGAGGCTAGCACCGCTTCTCCATCTTTCTTGTCTTACACTATTGCAATGCCCTTCTGGCTAGTATTTACCCCACTTAAAATTACTCTCACAACATCACTCCAAAAACCTCCCCATTGTATTTCACATAATGCTAACATGTCAACATTTGACCTCTCCATTTCCACCTTAACGTTTTCCAACTTTCCTTTCTTAAGCATTGTCCTAGGTCTCCCTACTTTCCCTGGCCATCTTCTCACTTCTTTATTTCATTTGCTGGGTAAGGATTTTGTGGAATGACTGAGATAGCCTAACTCCCATCTCCGCTGATCACTCTCCCTAAAGGGCTGAGTCCTGTGTATGCCATTGATAATATCTGTATGTTGGCACATCATATTCGTGAGTGATCAATGTGGTCTCTTGTTGCTTTCCTCATATATTTTAAACATTACTCCATAGCCCCACCACTGGGGTACAGATGCATTTGCAGCCGTCTCAGTGATGCTGCATGGACTACCTTTTGTTAGGCCCCTACCTACTGACCATTCTGGCATGGGTACCAGGAACTAAGTTCCCTGTTTAGCTCTCTAGGTCATATGAGCAAGCAAGCCCTTCCACCACTACAAGGTTGTAGTCTCATATGGGGCTTTCTTTGTATATTTCAATTACCAGATTGCTTCGTAGCTTATTTTTAAATCTTTTTCTCATGATAGATATTAAAAAATGAACTAACACTTGCTTAAAATGGAAATGTAAGGCCCACAGAACAGTCAGAATTGGAGCAAGCACTTACGTGTGAACACAATGACTGTGGATTTACAGTCTTGTGTAACCACTTGTGTTAGGAACAGAAATTAAACAGCCAAAATGTTAACCAATAAACCATTACTTCAAGGCAATGATGATAAATAAACCAATTTTAATGCGGTGGTTAAGGTGAGAGGCTGCTAGATGCAGTAAGCATTGACACGAATGCTCAGCTTATAAGTCTCATATCTTCCTTAATTCTAAGAATTTCAATTTGCACATCTGCCAAACATTCTACAAACCACAGCTAAACTACCAAAATAAGACAAAATTTTATTTTTTTATGTTCTTTAAGCCAACTTACCAGAATGGACACAACTTATGGTACACTGTAAGGTGTGGCATTTGAGTATTAGTAATTAGATTAGATACAAGTGTTAGACAGTGTAATTGATGCAAGGCATAAAAAGCAGTCTTCAACAGGTTTTGAGGGGATTTCCTTACAACTGAGGTGAATACCAGGCAAAAAATCTTTCTCCTAACTTAGGTTTACATTTGCTATGATTTCTTAATTTAACTTGTGAAGTACCCTTCTGTTGGAGTTATTTTCAACATTATGAATTCATTACCATAAAAAATGCATATGGTTGCTTAGATTACCATCCAAGCCACAGCTTCAGTAGCCATGATAACTCAGTAGCATCCGAAATCTTAGAAGCAAAGATTAAGAGCAGGCAAAAGAAGTTGGAAGAGGTTATTTAATAGGGCAAAAGACTAAAGCTGGTCAGCAGATGGTAGTAAAATTATACATATTATGAGATATAAAAATTAAAATGATTAGAGATAAACTTCTGATCCATACCACGCCATTTCCTTGGCTTAAGGTTGAAACAAGTGAAGATAACGTTTTCTTTTCAGGATGGAGGTTCTTCTGAAGCACAGGACATTTGAAAGGAGATGTGGAAACTGGTTTCTGCTTGACGACCATTAACTCTGGGCCTTCACTTTCGGTGTCATCCCTTAATACGTTTTCCAATATTTCTGCCAGAGATGGAGGAATCGTGACATCAGAGAACTGCTCTCCCAATGTTTTGTTCCACAAAGATTTGGTCAATTCTACCAGTTTAATGTTGTGATGCAGAAACCCAGCTTCCAATAAAGGAATCAATACATCTTTGTGATACTGAGTCATCCTTTTCTGAGAAATAACTTTCTTTCCAACATATTCTAGGAACTTTTCCCATAGTCGAATCATCTACAAAGAAAAGATGGTTAAGCTCCGATTAATTAATCACAAGCCATACACTGCAGGCAAAATAAAATAAAAATCAATGGGTTATATTTCTTCAGCATCAAAAAATAAAGTTTATGCAAAAAATTAACCATTCACTATATAAATCCTGATATAAGGTGACAGATTTCTAACTTTCACTGACCCAGCGATTTCTTTGCATGAAGACCCCAACCACCATACCAGAAAATGAATGAGATATCGCTCCTGGCTATCATGGGTCTTATCCTAGGGGGCCCCAAAAAGGGTACTTTTTGAGAATGTATACATTGCACAGATTAAAAATAAAATTCGCTCTCAGTATTTTCCTTTAAGAGAGTTGAAATTTCATTCATGATATATTTAGAAGTAGTGGTTTACTATTACTTGATGTAAAGACATGTCTCTGAATGGTAATAGGTTTGGAATTTCCTAGCAGTTAGTTTTCGGACAAACTACTGCATTTTGGAGTTTTTCTCAAAACTCTAATGTACTACCATTTTATGTGAATACCACAGCTGTGTTTATTTCTCCCATTTAAAATGTATGGGGCAGCTATTTAATTATTTTTTGGGGCATTTCCCTAAACACTAGACAGCTAAAATATGGCATGTGAATAGAATTCACGCCTGTATTTTATATTCACCTATTAAGACTTCCAAATTGGCCCATGCTTCAATGCCAGAGCAGGTTAATTATTCCTCTGTATAAAATGTACAGGAAATTTAGAATATACTTCCTGATATGGTGTCATCTTGAAATCCAAATAAGTGAGTAAAGTTGGCTGGAGGAAATTCTAAAACACAATTTGAATAGATATCTCCTAAATGACCCAGGGTTTGATGCTAGGACTGTTCAAAATTTGCCTATATAAAATATATGGAAGGGCTTTTTAATAATTTTTTTGGGGCACTTTCCAAAAACCCAGACAGCAGTAATTTGGCACGTAAATAACATTCATGAATATATTTTATATTAAAAGTTTACCACTTCCAAGGTGGTTCATAGTTTGATGTCAGGGCAGGTTAAATTATTCTCCACATCAAATTTACAGGACACTCAAATCATATTTTTAGGTTTTTTCCATTATGATATCATCTGGAATCCTTAGGGATAGTTAATGGAGGACCTTCTGAACCATAACTGAAATGGACATCTAACTTAAAGATCCTGGACTTGATGCTAAGACAGCATAAATTTCACCTATTTAAAATACAGGATTTCAATTAGGAGGATTTCAATATTTTCTGCAGTACTTCTTAAGTAGATAAATAGATGTAACCCAGTTTGTGGATAGGAGGTATTGTTATATATTTTAGTTAGACATATATAAAATTAAAAAATTGATGGTGGAAGGCAAGACTTGGTGTAAAGATATCATAAGAGACAATGAAACTTCATATTTTTTCATGGAATATTTATTACACAACCGGTTTCACAAGTGTGCTCACATCTTTAGATAGAAGTGCTAAAGATGCAAGCTGAAGTCCAGGCTGACATGACAGACAAGTGCTGAAGATGCAATCATGATTGCGAAACTAGTTGTATATTAAATATTCCTGAGAAAAATATGAAGTTTCATCATCTCCTATAAAATAAATATATTAAATTGACCTTATAGAAAAATTTATAACATTATCATCATTAATAACAAGGAACGAGAATGTTTATACAATTATTGTCTATATGTCAATAGTATTTAAAAATAAGGTGATATTAGTTCATCAACATAAAGATTGGATGAAAATGTTGTTGTATTAAATATTGACTATCTTTACTTTAAATTTGTTCTAAAAGTTATCTTCTTTATAAAAATATGAAAAATATTTTACAGAAGCCTTGTTAATTGTTTTTTTCTGGACGTGTAAGTATTGACGCAAAAAATTAAATGTTGTACATAATGTAAAACAATTACTTTGTAACCAAAGTTAATAAAAATTAACTCACAAATAACTACTACTGAAATTTGATTTACTTATAAATAATTTCAAAGGTATATCACAGAAGAATTACTAACTGCTATTGCAAAGAAACAATTGTAATTAAATTGTGAAATTGGGGCCCCCAAGTATCACCATGTATCTGTGAGAAGTTTATAAGCTTTCTTATTAAATTTATTGCTTACAGTATAGAGCTTTGTAATTAACAGCTGGGAAACAGTTTTGGGGGATTAGTGAGAACTTATCACTCCATACCTTGTAGAACGCAAGCAACTTTTACTATACATAATGACTATCAAAGTTAGGTGGAAGAGAGGTCCAACCGGACCTAACTTCATCGATAAAGTGTTAATCAATCTACAGTTTGACTAAAACTCTGATCGTAAATATAGCATAGCTTAGGAGATATAAAGTATAGCTTAGGAATAATGTTTTAACACTTAACCTGCAGGACTGCAGCAATTTTTAAATTGTTTATAACAAAAGTATATGATTTTTAGCATATCTTAATTTATGTTACTTCTTGACTTCTTAGATACTTTTATGTAGGATCCAGCATTATTCACACTTTGTTTATCTCTCTTATATTTCTATATAAATTGCAATTAAATTGCTTGCACAGTCTGTGAGACCTTAGGTCACATTGGCTTTTCGTTAAAAAATGCAATAAATAAAGCACTTTACTGGAAGGTTTTATTAATTCTTCGATATACTGACAAATACATGAAAGGCATTACTCCAAAAAAAGCCACTGATTATACACGTAGATATGTGATGCTGTTAAAAATAAAATCCTTTTCTTTCAAATTTTAGACTTTTCAAATGATTCATCTACATCTACATTAGTACCCTGCAAGCCGCCTTTCGGCGTGTGGCAGGGGGTGCAAGCACCATGAATTTACTGAATTTACTTCGCTAATCTATTACTTTCGCGTATCGTTCGCGGAAAAAATGAATTCTTGTATCGATTCGTTTTAGCATCTATTTCTCTGATCTTTCTCGCAGTGTCTGAACGGCCTATGTAACATGGGGGGCGCATTATGTCAGCTACATCATCTACGAACGTGCTTTCTCTAAATTTATCAAGGAGATTTAGTCTTTGTCTAAGCCTTCTATTTTCTAAAGATTCCCATCCTGCGTCCTGAAGCATTTGCGTTACACTCACTGTCTTGTCGTAACAATTCTTTACAAAACGTATCGCCTTCCGTTGCACTTTTTCTAATTCCCGAATACAACACTTCTCTGCAGGGTCCCATACACTACACGCATATTCCAAGTGAGGCCTGACCAACGCAACGTAACATCTCTCACGGACTTTTTCATCGCTTCTACCGACAATTCTCTTCACAAATCCAAGTTTTCTAAGCGCTCGACCACATATTTTATGGATGTGGGTACCCCAGCTTAAGTTATTAGTGAGGGTTACTCCAAGGTATTTCACCGTTTCTACTGTTGATAAAGTTTTACCTTGGAGCCTGTACGTATAATCGTTGGCATTATTTTTCCTTGGGAAGAAGTTCATTACTGAACATTTATCTATGTTGAGTTCTAATTGCCAATCATCGCACCATTTCATAATTTTATCTAAGTCGCACGATAGGGTTAATCTATCCTCTGAGTTTCCTATTTCCCTGTAAATGACCGTGTCGTCCGCAAATATCCTAACTTTACTATTAATGTTACTGCTAAGGTCGTTGATGTATACTAAAAATAGTAACGGTCCTATTACACTTCCTTGTGGTACGCCCGAGGTCACTTTAACCGAATTGGAACTTACACCATCTAACACGACTCGTTGTTCTCTATCGGTGAGAAAGTCCTTTATCCAATTTATTACCTGTGAATTGATTCCTGCAACTTGTAATTTGTACAATAATTTCTCATGTGGAACCTTGTCAAATGCTTTCCGAAAATCTAAAAATATCGCGTCGACTTGTTTTTTATTTTCGGCCGATTTCAAAATGTCGTGAACTAACAACGCTAGCTGAGACTCGCAGGATCGTGTCTTACGAAAATTATAAATGAAAATTTGTTGTTACAAACATAAAACTAAATTTAAATCCAATTAGTGGATAACTTATAAGATGTTTAAAAATATTTAAAAATTTGTGACCTCCCAGACCACACATCACTATCTGTGACAAAAATCTCATGTCACTGGTTAAGGGTCAAAATTTCCCGTTACTTGTAAAAGTTTCACATTATTTTCTTCACCATTTTTCAACACATTAAATCAAACTATTTCCTCTACGTTAAGAACCTTTTTCTAGCACTATTTCTAAGGGTATAGAAATCAAAACAATCTCACCTCTTTCTCCAGTGCCTTTGGACATTTTTCACTGGTCAATTCTAAGTAATAGCGGACGGAAGCAGCAGCCTTTTCAAACAGGAATCCCATGAGATCATGGTTCAACCCTATGGACAACACCAGCACTAAATACGACATGACACTTGCATGCTTTTCAGAGCCAGCAACTGAACTGCCTTCTAACGTAGATATAAGGTCACAAATTTTGTAGAAGAGAGCATACAAAAGCTGGCGAGATGAGTACAGTACAGACCTCTCTCCTTTAGAAACCATACCTGGTGAGAAAAAAAAAATTTGATATGCTAACAGCTCCAAGATATGGCATATATATATATATGGAATATTTATTACACAACCGGTTTCACAAGTGTGCTCACATCTTTAGATAGAAGTGCTAAAGATGCAAGCTGAAGTCCAGGCTGACATGACAGACAAGTGCTGAAGATGCAATCATGATTGCGAAACTAGTTGTATATTAAATATTCCTGAGAAAAATATGAAGNTATATATAATGAGCAATGCAACAATACACAAGTAATTGAGAATGTTAGATGGATTTCATAATTTCCAGTTGTTAAAGCTTTGAAAGAGAAAGTAATGTCAATGTAAGTTTTAAACATTTCATTTTGTTCCCTTAAAAAGGGTGCTCTGGGAGGTCTACATCACCAGCAATAACTTCTATAAAAAGAACATGACCTTCAAAAAAGAACAACCCAAAGGGCTGCATAAAATTGATTCTAGGATTATAAGTCACCTGCGGGTTAGTTATTCCCTCATTAGTAATTTTTGGACATGGAATAAGAAGTTAACAGATTGACTGGGCCTATAATTTCAATGCTAACTTCTACTTTCACAAAATAATACTATTGAATTGCTTTTTACTTATCATCCTATTAAACCATGATTTAAAATACTTTACATAAAACAACCCACCAATTGTAGATTTCCAATAATCCTCGTAGAAGTTGATGCTATAAATGATCAAAACATAATCCACCAGGCGAGATATGTAATTCAATGAAGTATCAGCTTTTTTCACATATACTAAGATTTTTCGGCACAGTTCCTCAATCACTTCACATGGTTGAGAAGTGATTAGAAATTGGGAGTTTATGAAAAATAACTGGAATAATTTTTCCCATGGTTTCATTAGGATGTCAGGTGCTTCCTGAAAGAAAGAAAGAAAATTTGTAATTTTTAAAAATAGAATGGAAATAAACAAGTCCACATAAACAGTAAAATCTTAAGATTAAAATTTTATGAACAACTCATCCAAATAAGTCATAGGCTATTACACGGAAGACTATTTTAGGCTACTTTGCTGTGTGTATGCTCTAAAGGAATTTATATTTCAATTTTCATTTAATTCGAGTGGAAAGCAGTCATTACCCAACTCCATCACGCCCAATGATTCTAAGAAAGGAGTAGGAGCACTAATTAGTTGATCTCACTGATGAAAGATCCTCCTGCAAGAACACATTCACCGCAGATCACTCCACAATTGGAGTGATAAATGCATTGGAAATGGAGGTATTAGCAGTGAACTTGTTAATAAATAGTTTCTTAGATAGGTTGGCTTTCGACTCATAAAACTAAGGAAGCACAGCTTTCAAACTTAAAATTAAACATGAGATAGTATCAAAACGACAAGTTTAATAGGTGCAAGTTGCTCATGCAGAAAAAATGAATTATGCAAATAATTTTTACAAAAATAAATTCCTGGTAAAATATCACTGTTCAGTAAAACCTCAGTAATGTGAGCCAAAAACAGCAAGCACACAGCATTCTCCATAATTATCCAACTCAAGCAAACTGTATAATCAATTATTTCTTAAGATTTTTGTAGGCATTGACCTATCCATTTTTGGAAGCAAAATGTTAGAAAAAAGTTTCGCTCGGATAGTTTTGTTAAGTGCAGAGGCCAGTAAAATAAGTAGCAGGAATAAACCGTTTTGCAACACATTTCTCCACAATAAATTATTGCAATCTTTGCTGATACAGCACATTAACCCTTCCATGTCATTCAGCATACTGGGTATGTGGGACAAAACTTTATATGCCATCATCCTGCATAAAGGTGTGGTTTTTTATTTTCAGCATATTTGATTATTTATTCATTTTTATAAATTTAATATCAACTAGTTACTTGTATTTTCTGCATGAGAAAACCGAAATTATTTATATTACATACTTAAATATTTTCTCATCACACAGAAGGTAGAATTGTTAGAACTAATGGACATGAGAGTCTGCCAGTAAGTGCATATGCTAGACAGTCTGGGTAATACTAAAGTCCGTAGCTTAAAACATTAACTACCATTTATGACTTTTACAATAGGAATAATATTATTAAAATGTAGAGCTGTAGAAAGGTGAGAGTAGTATGGATAATCTGGATAACTAATAACTGGAAAATTGGAGCACAGATAATCAAAAGTTTACTGAATAAGCAGTATATGTTTTAAAATTCATAAGAGAAAGTTTTAAAAAGATGTACTGATATACTATGGATAATGCACTAAATTATCTTAAAATGAGGTAGTGACAAACCTTTTCACAGTCAGTTTTCAGGAAATGAGCAATTGGAAACATGAGCAGTCCATAAATGCACTGAAAATCGTGGTGTGCATCATTTCCTTCACTAACAGTTCCATCTTTATTGATAGTGTCAGACAGCTGATTTACCATTGCTATCCAGATCAGTTTTGCCATGGGAAAGCATTCAGATAGTGTCTGTTCAGAGGCAGTCAAAGCCTCCAACTTCTTCAATAATTTCCTAACGAATGGCAGAGGTGGAGCCAAACTGCTAAGTCCAAGAGATAGTAAGTTGGAGAACACCATCATGTACCTGATTCAAGGAAGACAAAAAGAATATACAGTAAAACTTTGCAATAAATAACATCGAAATAATATATTGACTCAAAAACTAAAATTAATTTGGTCCCACTGCTTGATGTAATATAATTTTAAGGGCAATAATGAAATTTTTCAATAACTAGATATAATTTTTTTCTCTTCACTCAAAATCCAATGTCAAACTTTGAAAATAACCTGTGTTTTGCTATATCCAGTCACAAATGATCATAAATAAATCAAGAAAGTTGGTCTATGTGCTGCTGCTCGCTACAAATTTGCTGATAATAGATGACTTTCCTCATTCTAGGATGAGAATTTGGTGTGATCAGGGGCTCATAAGCCAGAGCAATGCCTATGGACTTCGCAGAATCACCAATAAATGTTGTATTATCAGATGTAAAATTATAGTAAACCAAGTGACATAACTCCCTTAGTAACTGCATTATAAAGCAAACATATAATCATAAAGGAAAGCAGGATTTAAGTTGGATTTATGAAACGGTTTGTTGTGATCGAAGAAGTATTCAGTCAAAGCAAGTCAGTCTCTTTTGTTAATGCTCTATTACCACTATGTCTACAAGTGTTCTCAAGTACTCAACCTTTCAAAATGTGCTTTACAAAGTTACAGTACGTAGAAAGTCAATGAGGTGATTATACCAAACAGCAAAAAACAAAAACTCCATCTTCATTGCTGCACATTACTTTCCTTGTTCAGATGCAAAGTATCCTCAAAAGTCAGAAGGATATTGTAACTGCACTAAGTAAAATGAATGCAAACAAGAGGTATAGCATACATCTCTCTCTAGGAAAGAGAATTCTTCATGCTGTAGAAGCAAGTAAAACAAGTGAAGAAACTAAGTGGAGTATTGCAGAACAAGTTTGATATTCCAGCTTTAACTCTGATGAACATCACTCATAGCAGAAACAAAATGTTTAATGCCATAACAGAGTGAGGTTCTACAGAAAAAACTGAAGCAAAATGAGAAGATTTATTTTATTACATTTGGGAGTTTTGTAGATAATCTTCCCATGTCTTGGGCTTTTTTGATAGGAAAAGTGAAACATTTTGCACTGAAGCTGAATATTCCTGAAGATCAAATTATCCACGGAATGCTTTGATAATTTAAAATTCACTAAAATATAGAGAATTTGAGACTTTGTGGAGAAGAGGATGAAGTTAGTGAAGATGCAGTAAATAAATGGCATCTATTAAATATATTATTTTAAATATACAGCATAATTATAATATTAAATACCATATTTTCTGGTAGATAACCCGCATGTTATCTATACAAAAATTACAGAAAAATTATAAAAATAATAGTGCGTGATATACAATGGAAAATCTCGTTTCATTGAATATTGAACTCGGAAACAAATGACTAAACAACACACGTCATATGTCGCGGAAGTCACAAAGTTTATACTCGCGTAATAGGGCAATTTTATTTCAACCAACATATTGTAAATGTTAATGCAATCAAATAATTCTATTCGAAACACAAGAGTGATTATCATATGTATTACAGTAGTGAAGAAACATCCTCATCAACATATTAATAATTTTAGGCGACCAGAAGTAGTTTTGGTCATATGTCCGAGAATCTCGTGGAGGTCAGTCTTCAGTACCCAGCCTTGTTAATGAAGAGGGATTAACGATTAGTGATTCGATGGGAAAAGCGAATTTACTTAATCGACACTACCAGGAAAGTTTTACTTTAGATAATGGACGCACGAGCGAATTTTCTACGCAGGTTGATTCACAGTTGAGGCCAATCGAGTTGTCAGTAGATGGAATAGTAAAGTTGTTGAGAGCGGTAGACAAGAAAAAAGCGCCGGGACCAGAAGGTATATCGCTTGTTATTCAAACACTGGCGAATGAGCTTGCTCCCTTTCTTTATGTATTTTATAGGAAAACCTTAGATGAGGGAGTTGTACCTATGTCATGGAGAAGAGTACATATCACTCCAGTTTCCTAAGTTCATGAAAAGTCAGAGTATCGCATGTAAAAATAATCCATAAGTTGATTGCTTACGGGATAAACGAACAAGTTGTTGATCGGATAAAATCATTTTTAGGAAACAGATCGCGAGTTGCGTTGGACATAATTTTATCTGATGAGGTTTGCATCACATCCGGTGTTCCGCAGGGTAGTGTATTAGGTCCGATTTTGTTCCTAATTTATGTTAACGATGTAGTGGATAATGTTAGATGTAAGGTTAGGCTATTCGCCAATGAAACTCTCATTTACAGAGAGATCGTAACTCCGGACGACATTGGTTGTTTGCAGAATGATTTGAACATTATTTCAGATTGGTGCAGTGACTGGCAGCTTGACTCGAACGTAAAGAAGTGAGTAGCTATGACTTTTACGCGTTCCACCAAGGGTACTTGCACACCCTATAATATTTCAGGATATCCGTTGGAGTTTGTGAGGCATCAAAAATACCTACGTATTACGCTCAGTAGTAGTTTTTCCTTCAAAGAGCATATTAAAAGCAAAGTAGGTAAGGTGAATAGGATGCAAAGTTTAGCCAGTAGAATTCTGAGGGGCTGCTCATCGAGTGTAAAAGAAATAGTGTACTTTTCCCTGATTCGTCCTCTCCTTGAGTATT
>KZ308818.1:129200-164368 GCA_000376725.2 Ladona fulva
ATAATAATAATAATAAAACGACTTTATTTCAGGGTGAGATTGAGACTAGTAAGTCTCTTCTTACATCTAACCCTATGTATAAGAATATTGAATGCATTCCAGTGAATAAATTTTCTAGGATCAGGTCCAACAGCTGTTAGAAACGCCAATTAATTCCCTTCATCCGTTTTTGAGTAAAGCCTCTCGTTGTTTGATTAAAGGAAATGAACAAGTATGATGGTGCATATATTACCTCAGCTTTTCTCATATTGAAATGTGATATAATCCATTTGCTGCATACTCCAATGAAAAGGAAGCCCTTTTGAAGTTATAATAATAACAACAGCAGCGACAACAATAACAACAACATCAGAAATAACAACAACATCAACAATGGCAATAATAATAATAATTTATTTACCGCAAACAGGAAAATACCCTAATAAATCCGATATAATAAATGAATTAATACGTAAATACAAATTATGACAAAAAAGAAACGCAAAATTTGACATAACTCGAACTCGATATCTTTGAAGTTGATACACAGAGGTGTATGTATTATATAATATAAAGAGGTACGTATGTGTATAAGTAGTAGTGTTGTTGAAAGTCCTTCGAGAACCAAGGCCGTTTCGCGCATGTGATCCCCCGCCGGGAATCGAACCCGAGGCCGCTGCTATAAAGGGTGATCGCACAGCCCACTTGTCTATCTGATATCCTATGCAGAGGTATGATTTGTTTCCATGTTTACCGGAAACTGTCAAAGAGATTTTGTTAATCTAATTGAATACCAAAACTTCGACGATTTTAATTGAAAGATTGCCATTTGTAAATTGAGGAGCTCTTCAGACATTAAAGCATGAAGTTTCTGGAACGAAAGCTATTTTGTAAATTCGGTGAAACTTTGATGATATCGAATTAGTGAAACAGTTTGCAAGTAGTTAACCCTCCCTGACGCACCCGAGATATCTTGGGTATAGCACCTGAGCGTTCCTTGACGCGTCCGAGATATAAGATGGTAAGGCTAATTTTTCCCTTGTCGCCGCATCGCTCCTGAGATTTCTTGTGCTTCCACCTTATTTTAGTATAGCAGAATAGTGTGCTGTAATAATTTGACTGCTACGGTGAAATTTCAAAAAAATGTCTTTATCGTTAACATTAATTAAACAAACATACGTTTTTACAATTTGCAAAATGTTTTAGTCCAGATACGTTGTTGAAAATTTCCAAAGCACAGAAGAACAATTATTTATTGTTTATATTGCTATAATAGGAGGTATCTTGTGAGAAGTCGAATTTCTACAGAATAACTTTTCTTGCAGTCAGAATACGTTTTCCCTGAAACAACGTTGATGGTCTCCGCAGCTCGTATAATAACAATATGTATCAGAAGATGAGATGAAATGATAATATAAACAGTTGAAAACTAAATGATATAATACTAAATGATCCTAAATTACATCCTTTCATAAGTTTCAATTTGGTGTACTGGCCGAGAAACTTTGTAATTTCAATTATTCTTGAAAAACTTAAGACATTTTATTTCTTCCGTTGGATTCTTCTACAAATGTTTTTGTTTTCAATGCTATGGATGTTCTTCTACCTCTAAGATTCCAACGAAATTATCAAGCATTCTCTATCTACTACCGCTTATTTCCTTATCCTACTAAATAGCAAGCATTCACCGTTAGTTTTGCTCTCAATGCTTTGAAAGTACCTAGGGGAGGGTGGGCCACTAAGAGGGCCCACCCTATCCCTAAGTACTTTCATTATTATTTAATCATAAATGCATTTTCCTTGCCTGCAGTTAACTTCTTTGATGCTCTTTACTTCCTATTTAATCAATTACTTCCTATTATGTGACAGAACTTAGCTATAAGTGTTTCTTCTTCTTATCTACTTCAAGAATACAGCAATTTGTAACAATAATCAAGAAATACTAAGACCTCACAAATAATTCCTATACCGAAAGACACGCTTCGCATGGGAACCCTACCGCTTATTTAGGAGTGCCAGGGTGCCCAAACCTTTCCCTGATAAAATTTATCATATTCACCGGAATTTGTAAAACAAAGTTGCAAGGGAAACTAGAATATTCTTTCTTCATTCCTTAGCATTTATTGTTTTTAGTTATAGCCTTGATAAGAAACGCACACATAAAATTTGGTTAGGAGATTTTAAACAACATGTATTCATTGAAAACTTCTTTCCGCTCACATTCCCAGGAATTACCACAGAAAATATTATGCTCCAGTAGCTTAATATTTAACTCTAGAGTTGATTGGTTTTTCTTTAAGAGAAGTTGCTAAAGAGTAATAAGTGGTGCATCAGGAGGAACTTGGATTACCTGCATCAAAACTCATTTCTGAAAGAATGCATTTATTACTTTTAATATTGATCACAGATCCCTTTGGTGTTCGCTTTCGATTAATTTACTAATAAATTACTTTCAAATTTTATATCGATGACAATAAAGGCAATAATTAAGAGAAATGCCCCAAAACAATCTACGCATATTACTGAAAACGTTATCAGCACCGAATAATAAAATAATCACGAATAACATTAAGGAAGTCGTTAACTTCCTGTTTCATTACTTTCAATACCTGAACTCACTTATGCAACATTGCAGAGGTTAGTGTTAATAGAAATATTACTAAAGATCCATGTGAAATATCCGAGATAAGGTTCGCCATCACTTTTTGGAACATTTCTGAGATTACATATCGGGCATATTTGTGATAATGTTGGTGACAGTAGGTAAGAAAATATGACTGCTCTATGCACCTGTTCTCCTTCCGTTAGAGAATCAGCGAGTCGGAGGTCCATAACGTTGATTTTGCGGTAAAAAGACGTATTCGACTTGATTGACGATTCTAAATTGCGAATTCATTCAATCTGCACTGTCTATAACTCATACATTTTGAGCTGCCATCGCGTATACGCAACGTTTCCATCAATGTCTTTCTTAAAATTAGGTCTGTCCTTCTAAATGGGTGTCTGCTACAGGAGCCGCTCATACCATTTCTTTAAACCGCCCCCCCCCCCACATTTGCAGCGAATATAACTACCGTTATCTTTGAAATGGTCTCCTTATAGTGTTGCAACATGTTCCACTGAAGGAGTTTTTAAGGGTATCCCGAATCTTATGTTACCTGCAATTTTTGAGTTTTTTTTTGATCATGACTGTACACACAACCTACCTTTCCGGGGCAAAGGAAATCATTCAAATCAATCGATCAATCATTCGAATGACATTCCAACTGATTACTTTAAAGGTTTCACATGTTCAAATGATTTGCCCCCCCTGAAGAAAATCCTGGCTACGCCATTGATTCCATTACCTTGATTGATCTGTTTTACCGTTCACAAGGGTTGGTGATAGCAGCAAAGAGGCCAAGAGCAAAGTTGGACTTCCTGTCATAAGTTGAGAGTTTCCAACAGAATATACATGTGAATTGAGAACCGATGAATGGAAAGCCATGTCACCGATACACAGTGCTTCTATCATCAACAGCAATACTTTCCCATACATCTTTGAATCAGGCATTGCAGAAACAGATTCCACCAAGTTAATCTGAAATTAAAGAAACACTTCATTATTTCTTATCTTTAGCAGTATTTTAATGTTAGTTACTTTGCAGAAAGGTGATTAATTTAAGTGACTCCCAAGAGATTATGGATGCACTAACTGCTTGGACTTTTAAAAATTAAGTTATACTAAGGACAGGAATAGTGTACAATAGAAAATCTGTTATTGCAGTTTAAGAGTTGGAATTGCAAAGACAGTAATTAATGGACTGCTGAAAAGCAAGATGGAAATGTTGATGAAAAAATATAAATTTGATGATATTTAAGAAATATAGTGTTTTTGAGTGGCCCATTGGAAAGGTTGACAGAGAATAAAGAAGTTAGATCAGTGGACCAAAAAAAAGATGAATTGAAAACATTGGAGTGATAATGGATGATGTTTAATGGGAGAGGACAGTGCACTGATAGAAATTAAAAAGAGACAGGGCAATTGGATTCGATACTTTTCAAGGCAAGCTGGAATGTTTGGAGACTTCAGTAAAGAAAATAACTTTCAAACTACTTGTAAGGAAAAGGAAATATACATAAAAAAGAAGTTCAAAGCAGTGGTAAAGAGATGGTGAATGTAACAATCCCAATACCCAGTGTACAGGACGTAAATCTAATGATTAGGATACTGAAAAATAGCTGTCACTGCTCTATCAATTGTTATTAATTAATTGTTCTTGACTCAACTTCATTCCTTCATTGAGCTTTCTCCTTGAATGGCAATAAAACCATTTGGTCTTGAAATAAAACTATTCCAGGGAGAGGAGTAATATTTAAGTATTCAAGACAGAAAAGTCATCAAATATACTTAGGAAATTATTATAACAATTTCTGAAAACAAAGCAACTTTCAATAGAATATTTTGGAAGCAACTTTCATTATTTGTGTATTACATTATTTTCTGATAAGATAAATCCATTTGGCATTCATACACCAGGAGTTGCTTTAAGGATGAAGATGAGGACTGCAGTAAATATTTCAAAGCAAAAGCAGTTCATCCAGAAATGCTTGAAAACTATTGAAGAACAAATAATGAAGGATTAGTTCAAAAGATTAAGGGTTGATATTAAGAGTAAATAAGTAAGAGAGATGACAGTTTGTGATTACCAGTAAACGAAGAATGTCCTTCACCAATGACACATTCTTTACATCCTTGGAATTGCTATCATCAAAACAACTGGTTTCCCCAGTGCCTCTGTTGATCAGGATCAGGAGTGACCGCCAACTTTCCATGATCCAAGCAAAGTCCGCGTCAGACGAAGTCAGCATCGTCGCCTCACCTACACATTGAGTCAGAATCCTTGAAACGCTGCAGAAATCTTGGCCCGATTTCAGAAAGGGCTCTGTTGGGGACATGATCACCAAACCTTCAGCCAAATGTGGAGGTAGGGCAGAAGCGGCACTGTAGGAAAGAATTAGTGTAAGCGCTTGCATACATGGAACTCTGATAGCAGGATAGAGTCTTCCGAGGGCCTCTCCATTGTTGATATTATTCAGCATGTTCTGACCATTTGCTGATGGTAAACTTGAATCACTGAACGGTCCGAAGCAGAATTTGAGAAAGGGAGTTAGCACCAAGTCTAGGTAACGAGACACATCTGACTGCAACTTAACTAACAGGAACCACCAAACGTCAAATTTCGCGAGGGCTATGTCCAAGCTCCTGCAGTTATTAGCTCGCAAAGGAATTGCTAAAAGTTTTACCCTTCTTTCACTAGATAGGACACTACGGTCAGAAGCGAAGCTAAGGATGACATTTTTCCAGTTAATAAAAGCTTCCTTCTTGGTATCCACGTGATAGCTTTTGAATGCCTTTTCCTCAACTGCTAGCAGCGAATTCACCAGCGAAGAATTGTGATGAAATCTTTTTCCCATTAATTCGAGCAACAGACGCCAAATTACAGCCCAATTTTTATCAGTAGGCAATAGTTCAATCAATAGCTTCGAAAACTTCGATTTGATAAGATTGTTTTCCAGGTCATCCAAATACTTCTCACTGCCAGTTAGACGAGGCTTTAAAACAATGAAGGCTGCAATAGCTGCGGCGCGAACATCAGAATTTTTATCAAATATTCGATCGAGAAGGCACTTAAGCCAAGAATTGGTCTTTTCTCTTAAGTCTAAGAGATTACACTCAAGCATTGCCTTTAACACCAACAAACTTTCAATAACTATAGGCTCTGGCTTGCTCGAAGAAACATCCAATTGCTCTGAAATGAAACTTTCAAGAGTATTCTCTTGTCCCAAAGTCACTTCAGTATCGATTAAAATCCTTATACATTTAAGAGCGTCACAATGAAGTTGAATATCATCTAACGATTTATTCTTAACCACAATCTTAACCAATAGCCCTAACAATGATTTCTTGTCTTTAATCCCTCCCCTCGCAATTTCCGAAAAGGAGGATAAAACTGACGTAGCATGCTTAACAATAACAATGACATTAGATGACAAATCCCGTACAAGTACTTCGTATACATC
This sequence comes from Ladona fulva, assembly GCA_000376725.2. Classification (NCBI taxonomy): domain Eukaryota; kingdom Metazoa; phylum Arthropoda; class Insecta; order Odonata; family Libellulidae; genus Ladona; species Ladona fulva. Next base: position 135,243 of record KZ308818.1, read on the forward strand.
GAAGCTCACTTCTTCCAAAGCTTGTTTCAGCTTTCTCTTTGATATGCTGCTAAGTAATCTGAAACAAAAATTGAAATTATTAGAATGGAAATTCGCCACTGGCTAGCAATGTTTTAAAACAACTCACCTTTCGACTTCAGTGTACTCATTTTCTCTTAGTTTTTGGGGAAGATTAACACTCGCCAATTTCTGAAAATGGTTGCTAAGAATACCACTAGTATCCAGCATCTTCTAAAAGCTTGATGATTCAATCTATAGAAATACTTAAAATCATGAGAAATGGATCATTTTATTTTCTATGAAGTGAAAGCATGGACATTGGGTAATGGAAAAATGAATCTAACTAATAAATACTTTACCTAAACAAACAAATTCTACATCACACACAATTATCAACGCCTTTTCCACAATATATGAGGATTAAAATGCTACACAAAGCAATAAGAAATCGCGTCTATCTAGATAGATGTATCACTGACAACAAAGTGGTAAGCTCATTCCAGACGTGACAGTTCCCGCCAACTTAGCACTGAAAGCGCCTAGCGAAATGGCTTTCTGCGCTTTTTGTTATTCTTTATTTTCTTGTTGACATCAATAACACAAAAATCTCCTCAAATTAAACTTTAATAAATCAGTTTTCTCATGTTTTAAACTTCTCTCTTAATATAATAACTCTCTATTTCTTTTAAACCTACAAACATAAGGTCTCAAGATAACAATTTTCCAGCATATTTTTTCGCATTTTTCACACACTAATCAAAATCGCACTTCAGCTTTCGGCTAAGTTCATAGCGTTTTTAGAGTAGCCGAGTAGCGTTTTATCGGTTAGGGCAATTGAGAGTCTGAGATGAAAGGTGGTTGAGAAGTATATAATCTCTTTGGTAGTAAAGTTTCAACCCAATATTGCTTCAATTAAATGAGACAGTTGTTCAATCGATGTTTAAAATTCATTAGTCTACTATCTGGATTGTTCGCATGAACTCTTTCAATTACAAGATTTTCATATTTAAATGTTATTGCTTGTAATCGACATTCTGGATCTCGTTGATAAACCTATCAGAAATCATTTCCTTCGGAGAATCGTAAGGTCATAACTCTGACCCATTCAAAGGCTCCAATGCTATGACAGCTCGAGTAACGAAGATAACCGAAGCATACCTCCAGGTTTTTTTTCTCAGAAACGGATATTTCATTTCCTCGTGCTGAGTATACTTTCGGCATTTATTTTGAGTGCTTCTCTTAGTGAATCATGTTGATACCATAATGAATATTCAAGTCGAAGCCGTTTTTTTATTCTTTTCAATTATATAAACCTTTTCTGGAAAGAAAAGAGACACGGGGAGGTACCTATAAACTCAGTGACGCTCATTATCTTTCTGGAGTTCCATAAGAAATCAGTCTCAATTTTGTGTTGTCTCGTGTAATACACTGCATTAATTAATATATTGATATTGATCCTCAAAGGGTCAAAATGATATTGGTATGGCTTGATTCGAGTTCGGGACTTGATTAGAGGTCGATGGAAATATGTAAATAAAAATTTACCAATACACTATTTAACAAAAAGAGCGTACGTACAGTGACATAGAAGAGATGAGAGGGATTGATTTCTCATAAGACTACAGGAAGATAATGAGAGTCTCTGAGTTAACAGATTAGTCGCTTTACTATTCTTTCATTGGTCTCCCTCTCCACATCCTATAAATTTTCATTTTTCTTGTTCCCCTTCCACAGCTGTGAAGATAAATTTAATAGACAATAGTGACAAATAAACTACAAATGCTACGCCATTCTCATGGCGGTTGCTGGAAATACTTTGTACTCCGTAGTCTCCGGCGGAAAAGGATAACGTCGGCAGATCCATTTGAGGTGCACAGTTTGAGGTTAGGAATGAGGATATCCATTTTAATCAAGAAAAACGAAACATTAACCGGATTGCATAGTTCCAGCAGCCGCCATCAGAGCGAGTAGCACTTGCAGGGCATATAAGTAAAATTGTTCTAGTACCCTAACAATTATTTATCAGTGACCTTGTATTTTGCCAATGAATTGGAGAAATACTTTCCTTTTTTCTTACATACAATAAANATGCATTGTTTATATACAAATATGGCCGGGACCAGAAAAAATATTCACTAAATGCGGGAATGTTAAATCAGGGTTTTACAGTATCAGGATTTATTATACTAAGAAGACCCTCTATCACAATGTTTTCATTATTAATGACTACTACAAAATTGGGAGGTGACAGAATAATATTGTTATCATATATCTCTAAAAATGCAGCAATACCTATTGCAAAAAAAGTAGAATACAGTTGCAATTTCCTTATTTAGTAACTAAGATTTATAATTTGTTTTCTAGAGAAATAACTGGAAAAAAGAAGTAATCTAACAAGAAAGGATAAAGTTATAATTGAAAACTGGAATGTCAAGATTGAGAATATAACTTGTAAAAATCATAACAGCATAAAAAATACAATGTAATATCATTAATGTATAAATTGATGTATGGATATTTTTAAAAAGAACAGCAAATAAAACATAAATTGTACTCATGTTACAAGCCATAATTTATCATTTAGAAAATCAGTAAATGTTCCTGTCAGGGCACAAATATGGCAGATGCTTATGGCAAGGCATGCTTATAGCAGGAAATGTCCTGTTATTTTTGGATAAATGTTACTTTTGAGTTGCTGGATGTGCCTGTGCATAAATCCAGGCACACTGAGTCCAAGTTCACCCTCACAGGTTTCAATCAGTTTCGAAGAAACCCTCATGAGTAGTTCACTGAATGGGTAGAAGAATTTCAAACAAGAGTGCTATTTATTTGTATTTAATGAGCCAGGGGTTCATTTTAGACTGTTACTGTTTTAGACTCAACTGATAATGGGAGTAAAGTAGCTCAGGATAAATGTTAACAAGAATATCAATTGACACTGTATGGTGAACAGTCTGAGTAATCAGACAAAAATCAGCCAGGATATTAGTATGTGTTATCAATGAACAATTAGCATCCACATAGAAGCCTAGAAATTTTGGATTGTGTACTTTGAGAATAATTTTATCATTATTATCGATTGATACAATTCTTTGGGGCTTTCAATATTGATAAAATAAATTAGCTGTGATTTCATTACTTTTAACCTTAGAGAGATACAGTAAAACCCCAATTTAGTGAATCGCTGGGGATAAGACTAAATTTTCACGAACTAGTAGAGGTTTCCATTAAATCGAGGTTTTCTCTTAAAATGTGTTCAAGTTATATTTTCTACTTTTATATTTATTCAATATACAGTACCATAATTACTATAATGAATATAATATTAAAACAAATATATATATTGAAAATAAAAATTTATAAGAAAATTTCAGGTAAAAACCAAGATTTTTTGCACTTAAAAATTATAATTTTTGTTATGAAGCATTCTTATGATCACAAAAAAATTTTAAATTGTGTATTTTCTAAACAGTTGGTCATATCTTCTGTATTGGCTCAATTATACAACTTTAATTCAATACTTGAATCTCCAAATTATAGATATCTAAAAAAACATAGATATTATAAGTTCATTTATTGAAATAGTCCAACAAACTTCATTGCCTCATCTGGCAAGAGCATAGAGCATTTAAAAAATCTTGCTCAAAAGAATTTACTTTTGAAATAGAAGTACTGTCAACATCAAAAGAAGTTAAATATCCTCTAACAATTTCAAGAGCTTGAACACCTTCACCAAATTTTGGAATGGATTCTTCTTTCTGTACTGATTCTTCATCCTATTTCATCTTCTTCCTGTAAGTCTTTGGCAACACCGATTTCTTCTACATCTTCTGGAGAACAATAGGTGTTCTCAAGATCATCACATTGGACAAACTCTTCAAAATTTGTGTCCATATCAGGAGAAATTTTCACCCAATTTTCATGGTCAATCACATCCACATCTACATCAATTTCCATAGAATTATTACAATTGATTCCAGCCTTCGTAAAACAATTTAATATTTTTTGAATTGTAAATTAATTCCATGCAGCTGTTACCATGTGCATACCTTGAAGGATGTTCAGTTTCAAATGTTTGTTCATTTCTATATATGATACTGCTTTCAGCACTAGAACCTTCTCGAATTTTGCTTTCATAGGATGAATAGGACCCAAGTGAAGTGGCTGCAGATACTAGTACATACAATTCACTGGAAGAAAAACCACTTTAATATTACATAGAAAATTAGTATCTGGAGGGTGAGCTGGACATTTTTCAATAAATAGAAGAATATTTCTATTAGCACCACCCATTTTTGCATCTAATAATGCCAAAAAAGTTTTAAATATAGATGGGAAATTCCATGTCAAGTGGTCCAATTTTAGAGAAGTGCCCCGCTCAACCATCACAGATTTTAATGAAATCATATAATCTCTAAATGCATATAACCCATAAAAATAGGAATAAATGTGATGATGTTGCTATGGCAATATGTAATCTTGTTCAATGAAAAATCAATTATAAATTTTTAAAGGGATAAAAGCATGCTCTTTCTAATAAAAGTAATTTGAAAGAGTTTTGAGATGGCCTTTTTTAGTAAATGTGAGCTGAATATACCCTATTTTTGGTGTCGTAATGAAATTCCTAACATTTACACTCAATTTTTAAACTAATGGAAGACATTAGGAAAGTGAAACTTTTTATTCTTACATTATGTATTAAGCAGTTACAAGGGGTGTGACTCTGGACTCAAAGTTATCTTGGAGTCAACATCTGGAGTCTAGAATCCGGAAAGCTTGCTCTACCCTTTGGGCATGTAGAAGAGCCTGCAGCAGAACCTGAAAATTGCATCCTAGAGGCATGCAGTGAATTTATACCATGATAGTAAGACCCTACTTACTATACAGCTCAATTGTGTGGTGGAGAAGGTCCCGGCAGAAATGTGCCAGGATCAAGCTCAATCACATACAAAGAATGGCTTGTCTTCATATCTCCAGGTCCATGAGGTCTACCCCAACCCTGGCGTTAGAGACCTTGCTAAACCTCACACCACTTTATGTGGAGATAGAGAAGCAAGCAAAAACTATGGCCTTGCAATTGAAGCATTCTGGCCAATGGTATGACATCGGATATATATCCGGTCATAGGAAGCTATGGACTGACCTTAGCAATACAAATCCCATCTTTGAGATGGGTCACGATGACCTGGTGACAACCTTTAACGCCAAGGCACCAGTCTTTAAAACCCACTATCCCTCTCGTAAAGAGTGGAGTAAAGGGAGAAACATCCATCATGGATCCAGGGCGTTGTACAAGCAGCAAAAAATTCACCTTTTCTTGGTATGTACCATGTATTATGTATTTCTGGGTATACACTGTATGTATCCATGCGTATAGCACCAGCAAAGTTTTCCTGAGGTTATCATCAGTTTTTGACTAAATTGAGCATTTATGTTTCGAGGACCAATTTTCTTTTTCACTAAATGTGGGTTACACATTAAATCAAGATTCACTAAATGCGGGAAAATAATGCATTGTTTATATACAAATATAAATATTCACTAAATGCGGGAATGTTAAATCAGGGTTTTACAGTATCAGGATTTATTATACTAAGAAGACCCTCTATCACAATGTTTTCATTATTAATGACTACTACAAAATTGGGAGGTGACAGAATAATATTGTTATCATATATCTCTAAAAATGCAGCAATACCTATTGCAAAAAAAGTAGAATACAGTTGCAATTTCCTTATTTAGTAACTAAGATTTATAATTTGTTTTCTAGAGAAATAACTGGAAAAAAGAAGTAATCTAACAAGAAAGGATAAAGTTATAATTGAAAACTGGGTAAAAGAACATTTTTTTTTTAAACCAAAATACCTTGTTTCAGAATGAATAATTTACCTCAATATTAATATTATAATATGTATGTATGTTATCTTATTGTTTGTGCTCTTATGTAAACATTTATAAAAGTATATATCTGTAATTTGCAAAATTCCTAATTTTATTTAACTATTAAGAATGATCTTCTGTACATAGTTTTTGTTTTCTCCTTTTGCTTCTTTATTTGTGAATTTGAGGGAAAAAAATGTTTAACTAATATCTCTGTGATATTTTATAAAGTTCATGATTGTAAACTTAAAATATAGATAGCTGGACAAGATCATGTAATCTTTTGGCTATCGCGAGAACTATATATATAATTGATATGTTTACTTTCATACCTCTTTGTGAATGGTATTCTTGTATATGCAACTGAAATAAATACAAATACAAATATGCATGTAATAGGATTTTTGCAAATGATATTTGGCATACGTTTAGGAAGATCATTGATGTAAATTTGAGAAAAACAGATCCTTGAGGAACACCATAAGTGACCAATTTTGAAGGAGTGAGATATTAGTGATGACAAATGGTAGACTTCTATTGGTAAGGCAAGAAAAAATATGCTCATAAAAGACCAAAGGCATGCTAATAGAACTGAGTATTTTCAGAAGGAAATAACGGTCAACAGCATCAAAAGCCATAGAGCAATTAGCTTATTTTTGTTGTCCAGTGCAGTTAATATGATATCTATCATTTGGTATCATTTGCAAATTGTTGAACTCCTGCTCAAGCATGATCCCATAATAATACACCAGGATTGAAGGTTAATATAGAATTAATGGTAGGAACTGAAGACAGACTATGAATAAGAGACAATTTTCTTTGATTCCAGCATATACAAAGTACAATATACAAGTTGCAGAGACAAACATATGATCATAGAGGAGTGTTTCATAATCATCCTGATTGTCCAAAGGATGTTTTTGCTTTGAAACAATCAAGGTGACAAAGATATATGTAATTCTCACAAACAGCATAATTTTAAAGAAAATTGATTATGTAATTTTTTTTAAATTCTGCTAAAAAAGCTTAAAATTATATAAATTATATCATGGTTAGTATATATAAACAAATTAGGGTATGAATAGGTTGTGTATTCATTTGTAACAGGCTTACAATTCAATTTACATTGAGTTCCATGATGCTTGATTGGGGTGTTTAACAAACCCAATTATCAAGCTCAATTTCTAATTATATAAAAATATGCTTGGCAAAGAGAATATCAACAGTTAGGAGATGAAAGTATTTTCTATTTCTAATTTAATGGTTAAAATTTGAAAATTAAAGTTTTATGAATGTTGATTCATAATGATAATTCATGAAATATTCCTTCATAAATTTAATTACGAGCAAATGTGTTCCAAATTAATCAAGTATCAATAAAACTATTTACAAGTCACAAATATATTAAAGTACTATAGACTTACAAATAAAACCTTCTGGCTTACAAATAAAACATCTGGTGGACCAGATGTATGAGAAAGAGATATATTTTTGCATCTAGTTTAGTTCTGCCAATCTCAACAGAAGAGGTTATTAGTGATTTGAAATGCTTCACAAGTAAATTATAAAATACTTTAAAAAATATATTGTCAAAAAAATTATGAATGTTAATATGATAATGCGTGTTTATGTCGTGAACATACCTTTGGTCTTATAATTAGGTTGAACAGTTAATATATAGGTACAAAAATTTCTAAAGTTTAAATGGCTTAGGAAAAACACCTTGTCAAATGTACCAATTTAGCAGAAACAAGAGCAGGTAAGTAATAATTATTATTATGTGGCAGATGAGAAATTTGCTACTTCATCAGGACCTGAGCTGAATTTAGAACCAATGTCATTAATGACACTTTTGTGTTCAGATCCAAGACAAGGCAGAAGAGAAAAAATGGAAAAAGCTGGCATTATGAAAGAATTAGCAACTCTGGAAGGAGTTGATTAAACAACATTCATTGAATTTAAAATGAACCACGAGAGTGAACTTTTACTAAACCACACTATATCTGTACTCTTTATAATTTATTCATTGAATTTGACTACCAAGTAAGATAAGTCAGTGGTAATCTATCCATAGGGTTCAGTAAGTTGAAGTTAGAGTGATGCTTCTAGAGTCATGAGACCATTAATTATATTTCATATATCTTTTGAATTGCCATCAGCATTAATTTTTCTGTAATTATTATAGTACCACTTGGTATTATTAAGAAATTTACTAGTAGTAATGTAAAATCTACTGATTAAATATTATGTAATTTTACTAATTGTATGTCTATTCTATCTAATTGTATATGGTTGTACAATGTAAAATTATTAAGGTATTTTCTTTAATAACTGTATATGAAATTTATGAATTGTATTTGACAAATCCTATACCCACAGCATCATCTGAACAGTCCGATGAGAATAAACTATTATTATTAATATTACTGTTTATTCATAGCTTCAACTGCAGCATGAGCCACATGAGTGTTGATAGGTTTACAATGTAGAGTAAGTCCCTTCATTTAAACTATGAAATGGCATATTATTATTCAACCATATCTTTTTGCATTAATTTAGGAGAACTTTTTCAGTTTTTTAGTGGAAAGGCAAATAAAACAAATGTTTAACACATTCCCTGCCCAATAGAAATTTAAAGTCCACCCAACACCAAAATAAAAGAATATGGAGCTATCCGAAGGCCCAAATAAAGAGGGAAACTAAACAGAAGTCCAGTGGATGTGAGCACATAGGAAACTGAAGCCTGCGCATGGCCACTATAGTGGCCATGGGTGCTGAACATGTTAAAATAAAAATACCTGAATCTTTCAGAAAAGATGTTTTCATTGAAAACATCTCTCCAAGTTTCAGTTTTTTAGGAGATTTAGAAACTGAGAGATGTTTCTCTTAGAGAAGGGTTGCTGATTAAGTGTGACAGTAGATAATGGTTCCGGGTGGTAAAATTTGTGATTACAGGATACTGATTAGAAAAATGACTAGGATGTGACATATTAAAAGTCAGTACAGTGTGTCAAGTTGTCTTCTATGAGAAATCTATAGCAAACTCAAAATTCATTTTGTGGCATTTCCTGAAATGACTGCAACCTGAAACCTTAGGCATCTTTGAATGACACTTTTCCAAAATTTAATAAGCAATAAAATCCATCTAAATGATACTTAGTTACTGGTGTAAAAAACTGAGAAGTGGAAAGTATAAGGGGTAAATGGAGAAATTAGAAGATTCCATGATAATTACTTACCTATCTTTGAACAGATGACTCTCTATTCCAGCCCAAGACAATATAAGGACTTCAAAATGCTGTACACATAAGACTAAGGTTTCACGAATGATAACCAAAACTTTCAGTTTTCAATAAGTGAAATTGCAAAAGAATCAATGAATGGGAGAATCCAGCTGCAACCATCTGCAAAAAGATATTCATCATGTTTGAATTTTCATTCCATTGAAAATATGCTAGTCAAAAATTTACAAACACTAATTATACATATTACGTATGGACACTTGTCTGCTGTACATAAATATACATATCAGTTAAGGTTGCTTTTACTCTGCAAGCATTAGACGTAACGGTCCAGATAAGAAATGCAGGGTTACAGTTCTTATAAAAGACTTGTGGGGGCCATTGCAGACGACGTGCTCCCTTCAGCTCGTCACCAAGAAGGGGGATGAATGGCGCCCCTGTGGAGATTATTGTGGCCTAAACGCGAGGACGATTCCTGATAGGTATCCGGTCCCAAATATCCAGGACTTCGCCCATAATCTCTACGGTAAGAGCTTGTTTTCAAAAATAGACTTAGTGCGCGCTTATAATCAAATACCCGTGCACTCCGAAGACGAGTGTAAGACTGCCACACACACACTGTGTAAGACACACCATTCGGACTGTTCGAATTTCGCTTTGGCCTTTGGCCTGAGAAATGCAGCGCAAACTTTTCAAAGGTTCATCGACGAAGTGCTTCACGGGTTACCGTTTTGTTATGTGTATATTGATGACATTCTTGTGACTTCGACCGACGAAGAGGAACATTTTCGCCATTTAGAAGAACTGTTCTCCCGATTAAGTGTTAACGGCGTGTTGGTTAACCACGCAAAGTGTGTGTTCGGTGTGAGGGTAGTGGATTTTCTAGGCTGTAAGGTTACAGGGTGCGGCACTCAGCCGCTCGGCGAAAAGGTGCGCGCGATATTGGAATTTCCCTTGCCCGCGACCGCGAAGCAACTCCGGAGGTACCTTGGGATGGTAAAATTTTACAGACGCTTCATTACCAAGGCCATCGAATCGCAAGCTCCCTTAAACAGTTTCTTGGTGGGAAAAGTGAAAGGGGACGATAAAATTGAGTGGACGGCAGAAGCTACGAAAGCATTTAGTGATTGCAAAACCGCTATTTCCAATTTTGCATTACTGTCCCATCCTAATCCCTCATCAGAGTTATCTCTTTTCACAGACGCCTCAGAGAGCAGCCTGGGCGCCGCATTGCAGCAGCGGAAGGACGATATGGTTAACAAAGTCCATGATATCGTGCTAGCAGATCGCCGTGTGAAGATCAGAGAGATTGCTGACATTGTAAACATCTCAATTAATCACATACAAAGTATTCCACACGGAAAATTGGGCACGAGAACACTATCGGCGAGATGGGTGCCTCGTTTGCTCACAGTGGAGCATAAACGGAATCGCATGACAACTTCGGAGCGCTGTTTGAACACATTTTAGCGCAATCCAAAAGGGTTTCTACGGCGTTTCGTGACTGTTGACGAAAATTGGATCCATTACTACGCGCCAGAAATGAAAGAACAGTCAAAACAGTGGATTTCACCTGGCTAACCTGCTTCAAAGAAAGCGAAAACGGTTACATCAGCCGGAAAAGTCATTGTCACCGATTTTTGGGATTCACGAGGCATCATCTTCACCAACTATTTGGAGAAGGGAAGGGCAATCACGGGACAGTACTATGCTGATTTATTGGACCGATTCGATGCTGAATTGAGGAAAAAACGGCCCCATTTGGCAAAGAAAAAATTGTTCTTCCATAATGACAACGCGCCAGGTCACTCATCACCGTTGGTTGCGAAGACTACTATATCATCTGCGAAACGCAAATGACTGATGTGCTCTCTATTGATCCGTAGGCCTTTTTCCTCCCAGTCGAAGGTTTCAAAAACTTCTTCCAGAACGGCTGTAAAAAGAATTGGGGAAAGGCAGTCGCCTTGTCTCACTCCCTTTTCAATCCGGAATTCCTCTGTTTCTTCATGTAGCATTACAGAGGCTGTAGCGTCCTTGTAGATGCTGCGTAAAAGTTGGATGTACTTCGTATCTATCCCTTGTTTCCCCAGTGCCTCCAGTGTGGAGGAGGTACTTACCGAGTCAAAGGCCTGGGCATAATCCACGAAGCAGAGTACTAGTGGCATCTCGTATTCGTTCATTTTGCTGATAATTTCTTGCAGCGTGTGGATGTGGTCCATAGTGCTGAATCCCTTGCGAAATCCAGCTTGTTCTCTTGGCTGGGCAGCTGCCAGGGACGTCTTCAGACGTGCAGCTATTACTCTCATGAACGTTTTGTAAATAACAGGAAGGAGGCTGATGGGGCGGTAGTTCTTCAAATCTTCCTTGCTTCCTTTCTTGTGCAAAAGGACAATCTTTGCATGGTTCCATTCCTTCGGAATTCTCCCTTGTCTAAGGCAATTAGTGAATAACTGCGCTAGGACAGGAGAAATTTCTGTAACACCAAGTTTCAGATATTCTGCTAAAACTCCATCAGCTCCTCCTGCCTTTCCATTCTTCATCTTCTTGATGGCCTCTGTTACTTCTTCTGGGAGAATAGAGGGGGGATTTTCTGAGTTTTGTGTTTCTTCTTGGTTTTCCTCTTCAACATTTTCTGTCTTCTTGTATAAGTTGGTGAAGTATTCGGTTACTGTCCTCAGTATTGCTTGTCTATTGGAAGTTGTTGTGCCATCTTCTTTCTGGACGACCAAGATTTGTTTCTTTCCCATTGCTAGGCGTCGTCTGACCCTCTTCATACTCTTGTTGTTCTCTATAGCTTCTTGTACAATTCTTTCGTTAAAATTCCTTACATCTTCCTTCATCGCCACTCTGATAGACTTGCATAGCTCGACATATTCGATATTTTCCTTTGGCAAGTCTGAGTGCTTCAGTTGCTTTCGCTGTTTCATCATTTTCCTGGTTCTGTCGCTGAACTTCTTATCCTTTGGTCTTTTTGGTGTACTTGCTACTTCTTCTGCCGCTGCTTTCACGACTTCCATGACTTTGGCTTCCAGTTCTACTTCTTGAAGTGCTGAAAACCTATTTCTAAGTTCCAGCTGGAACTCTTTCCTATTTTCTTCTAATTTTCTAATACTTACCTCCTGTTTCCTGCTTGAGACCAACTTCTTTCGCTCCATTCTGACGTTAATCTTCATTCTGCATCTAACTATCCTATGGTCACTGCCGGTGTTGAAGTTGTTTAGTACCTCACAATTAGTAACTGGGTAGAGTTTGTTAACCAATATGTAGTCTATTTCGTTTTTTACTCCATTAGGACCTCTCCAAGTCCACTTCCTTGTAGGATTCTTCTTGAAATATGTGTTTGTTATGTACATATTGGTGCACTCTGCAAACTCTACCAGGCGGTGACCTCGTTCATTTCTCTGTCCTAGTCCATGTTTTCCTGTGACAGCATCATCTGCTTCCTGCTGACCTACACGAGCGTTAAAATCGCCCATGATGATTTTATAATAGTGATCTTCCTTGTCATGTTCCTTGCCGAGAGTCTGGTAGAAATTTTCAATTTCCTCTTCGCTGCTTGCTGCTGTTGGTGCATAAACTTGGATAATCTGAACAGAGTAACGCTTGTTTATCCTTAGGATTAGCTTACATATTCTGTCAGATACACTTTCTATTTTCTCCACATTATTTTTCCATTTCTTGTTAATCAAGAAGCCAACTCCTCCAAGTCTTCCATCCTTTGTTCCCCTATAATAGAAAATATGCTCTTCCTTGAGTGTAACCAGTTCTTCTGATTTTCTTCTTACTTCACTGAGTCCGATGACATCCCACTTTATCTTCTCTGCTTCATTGAGCAATTCCAGGAGTCGATCTTCGCTCTTCAAGCTGCGGCAGTTGTAGGTTGCGAAGTGTAGGGGGTTATTTCTTTTCTTCATGATGGACCTCTGTAATGCCACCACCTCCCGGACATCCGAATGGGTGGTGCTTTTACGTCCGGATAAATTTCCATTACAGAAGCTCATCATGATAAATTATAATTGCGCCTGGAGGGTAAAAGACAGTGATTCACCAGCCTGTCTCACTGCCGGTTGGTGAATGGATGAGTGCCACTCTCACTATTTGGCCGGAGATATTGTTGAAGCCTTCTTAGCATGCCGTTTTACCGTTTTCACTTTCTTTGGAGCAGGTTAGCCAGGTGAAATCCACTGTTTTGGAAAGTGGAAGACCTGGGTTCGAATCCCAGTCGTGTCGCTATTTTTCACACTTGTTGTTCTTTCATTTCTGGCGCATAGTAATGGATCCAATTTTCGTCAACAGTCACGAAACGCCGTAGAAACCCTTTTGGATTGCGCTAAAACGTGTTCAAACAGCGCTCCGAAGTTGTCATGCGATTCCGTTTTTGCTCCACTGTGAGCACGGGTACTTATCATACAGCTCTAGTAGAATCTAGATTTTTTCATAAGAATTTTGTGTTCATTTGTCAATTTATACACACATATTTTTAAATGACCTCATCAGTGGCGTAGCGAGGGGGGGGGCGGAGGGGCGGACCGCCCCGGGCGCCTCTATTAGGAGGGCGGCAAAATTTGCTTGTGCTATACTATACACGACCAGATTGATGAGATCAGAATTTTTAGTTTTATTAAAAATAACAGTTCCGTGCGGTAAGTCCACAGGTAGAGAAAGCTGTGGGTCAGTAGGTTATCGAACCGGAACCGAACCGAAAACCCGAACCGAAAAAAACCGATATTTTTATTTGGAGCGGAGCTGAACCCGAACCGAAAAAACGGAACATGGCGAACCCGAACTGAAACCAAAAACAGAAATTAATTTCACCCCTTCAGTTCAGTACTCAAAGTTTATATGAAAGAAGGATAAGCATGTGGTCTTCAACCTCCGTATAGGTCGCTTGGCTCTTTGCTGGCTATTTCAAACCAGATGGCCACCCAATGTTCACTGGTCTCTCTTCCTAACATCTCTTATCCTCTTATTCCTCTTTTTCTTTGGGATAAACATGCATCCATCTTGAAATGCTTGCTTGATTTCGATCGAAGTCACTTGGTGTGACTATGGAGATGGAAAGCTTTCCCATGGGAGATGTTATCCTAACTTATCAGCGTCAGGTCGTAAGTATCATTTCAAGAGCGTTGATTTCGTTTATTAGACAATGGTTCCTTTGTCCCTATGTATATGAAATTCGAGACACCAGCACGCAGTTGCAATTAAGTTTCTGGGCCACTTCTTTTGCAGACCGAGGCATTCCTTATCGTTCAATTCGCTGTTGACGAATGGACTTGGCTCTTTATAAACAAAGCGGGACGAGGGAATCGTGTTTAGCTAATATCTCACGCTTCTATAATGCCAATTTTCCACTACCAACCGCCCTCTGCTGAATTTCGCCATTCTCACTTTGAGCTTCAACGCTTGATGTTCACGTTTCCCTAGTGCCTTTTTTAGACACATTATAGCAACAGTGGTGGTGTAGTGAAGGGATCTACGAGAAAGGAGTCAACCTAAAAGAGACATCTTCGATTAAGGTTAGTACATTTTACAATTTTGAACGTGTTTTAAAAAATCAAGAAAAATGTTCTTTGTAGAACCTTTTTTAAGTTTAATGTTTAGAAGATTAATGATAAACTGGTTTAGTTGCGTATTTTAAGCTGGTTTAAGCGAACGTAATTTATCTAAGCCGGTCAAAATATTTTTAGGCAAGGCAAGAAATATTCGAATCGGTGGATAGAATTATGCAAGAAATCAAGACCAGATTTCAGCAACTGCACGAGCTGGATGTCAAGTACTCTTTTCTCACACCAACTAACTTACTGAATCCAGAATACAAGTGTAAGTTCGGAGAAGAGCACTGTGACATTGACATCAATGTGGACAAGATCGAAATCGAGAGGGAGAGGTTACGCAATTTCGTTGCATTGGCTGATGCTAAAACTCAAGAGAACGCTATGAAAGGGTCGCTCGAGCTTTTAGAATTTATTCAGCAATGCAACTATGGTATTTGCGTACCTAATATCGTTATCAAGCTACGAATCTTTCTAACCATAGCTATCAGTGTTGCTTCATGTGAACGTAGCTTCTCAAAGCTAAAATTAATAAAAAATTACTTAAGGTCTACCATGAGCTCCATAAGATTGAATGATTTAGCAATTCTATCTATCGAAAAAAATGTGACGGACAAAATTGACTTTGATGATGTTATTAATGATTTTGCTGCGCGTAAGGTCCGAAAAGTCGAATTTTAAACTTTATTATACTATTTTGGTTTTGAAATAAATATTTTTCGCTCTTTCATATGATTCCTTTTTTCCACCAACATCATTATTTTTATGACGTCACAAAGGCGGCAAATTATGATTCCGCCCCGGGCGGCGATGGCGCACGCTACGCCACTGGACCTCATGCACAAATGAGTATTTGTTACTATAACATGAAGGAATTTTATCTGAATAATGATAATTTTTCTGAATATAGAAATGAAGATAAAAAAAATTAATATTTACCGATTTCAGAAGAGTCAAATCAAGAGAATGGTAACCAAATGCTTTCATGTTAACATTGGAATGTAGAAGCTGGTCTGACAGAAATGTCAACTGTAATCAGAAAAGTATTGCTAAAGATGTACTGTGATGAATGAACAACCAGATTTTGTTAAAAATTAATAAAACTAGGTTAAAACTTTTACATCAGAATTATACTCTATTTTAAAAGAAATCTCACATGGTTAACTTTCCATGAAAAGAAATCACTCAGTTTGGTTTTTTTAAAGTGAAATCTTTGCATGCAATAGAATGCAAATACAGGGAAAAACCAATCAATTAATTTTAAACAAATTGTAAGAAAGCTTAATGATAAAGAAACAAGAGAGTATCTCTAGGCAAATTATTCAAATTGGTGCAATTAAAATGCAAGTACATGTTTCAGGTTGTCATTCAAACTTTGTATTAATCAATGAGTCTGAATCAATTTTTCCATTTAAGGTGCTGGAAAGTTTACCAATCCATTCCCAGATCCAAACTCACCAATCTTATTTAACTTAAACAAAGGCATCATTAGGGATTCATTATCAGGAATGAATATTATAAGGGAACCTAGGGCGTAACAGGGCCTTTATTCACATCTGAATCTTTTTGCAAGCTAGTAGCAGTAGGAGCAATCCTCTCCAAACTGTTGCATACTTTTCCCACGTTCACATTCCATCCATGTGCATGTTCCAATCATTTTGAAAGCGTCTGCTATAATATGAATTACTTTCTTTGTCTTTGTGAGGTTTAGTTACAAGATCTGGCAGTTTTCCAGTAATGGTGTCTTCCAGTTCAAAATAACATATAACGATTATATTTGTACATTTTCACAATGGTTTTAATCCAGCACCACAGGGTTTTGACATAGTCACTTCATCGTCAGGTGGCTCAGAAATGAAAACAGTAGCTTGATATCCATAGAAGAAAGAGGAGGGGAGGGTGTAAAGGGAGGCCACAAGGGTGTAGGGAAGGGCAAGGGGCGTTGAGAACCGGAGGTCCAAATGGATGAAGAAGTCATATGAGAGGTGAGGGTGGGGGTAAGGAAGAGAATATACATGTGAGGAGGGATTCTCAGAAAACAGATATTCATTGCTGAGGGCATGCGAATGATGCAGATGGTTTAGGATTTGGAATTTTTCTAGTGCATTCATTTTCGGTCCTTTGGGGCATGACTGGTGTATGGTGAGTGAGAAATTAGAGCTGTGATTATTTTGAATGAGGTGGTTGGCAAAATGAGATTGGAGAGGGTATTTATTTGTAAACACATCTTTATATTATTTACACCTGAGTGAGATGTTTCTCCCACTCTGGCCAAAGTAGATATTGTTGCAATCTCTGCATTGGTTTCTATAAATACTTATATTTTTAAGGAATCCATTCGATCCTTAGTGTTGTACAAGAGGGATCTCAGGTTAAAATGGCTGTAATATGCAATGCAAAAATCTGACCTGGGAAATATATTTTGAATCTGGTATNATATTGTTGCAATCTCTGCATTGGTTTCTATAAATACTTATATTTTTAAGGAATCCATTCGATCCTTAGTGTTGTACAAGAGGGATCTCAGGTTAAAATGGCTGTAATATGCAATGCAAAAATCTGACCTGGGAAATATATTTTGAATCTGGTATGAGAATATAGCATTGAAATTTAATTTGACCCATTTTGGGCGGTTCAGAAGGATAGTTGGGGGTGGCTTAAAAATAGCATTCAGAGCTATTTTTCTCCTATGGTGGGTGAGTTTGATGAGTGAATGTGGGTAACCATTGTTGGAAGGAAGGGTGAAGGTCATTTTTAATTTGATTTGGAAATCTTCGGGGACATAGGGATGTTAAATAACCTATGGATAAGAGAGTGAAAGGAGGCTAGTAAAAGCAACAAAATAAAGAGAAAATAGCAGAGAAAACAAAGTGTCAATAAATATATGAGTGAAGAAAATAAAGAGTAATAACAAAAGAGTTCAGAAGTGCCAAAAAACAAGATGATGATTCTAGCAATGGTAGTATAGATGATGCTGGGTGTTTATATTGTGAGGAATTTGATTCTCACTCTATTGAGGGTTGGATAAGCTTCATGAGGTGTAAAAGCAGGTCCACAATTCCTATACTGGTGTCGATAGTGAAGACAGCAAAGTAGTCTTTGAAATCTGCCAAGATTAATGAACTACAAAATACCCACCCCATTCTGCCCCAGAATATGACATGGGGAAGTGTATATTTCTTCAAAAAACCATGTTGGGCTCCCAGATAGCCAAGTGGGCAACATGTTCGACTTTGGTGAATGAGATCTTGGGTTTGATTCTTGGTGGGAGCCTATTTGCAAAATGCCTTAAGCCATTGAAGCACCTTTAACAATAATACTAACAAAAAACCATTTTTACTATTTAAATATTTTTTTACTTCTAAGGTTCAATGTAAAGAGTAAATCTCAAAGAATTTGTGTGTGCCAAAAGTCTTTTATAATTAGCAATATTTTTCTTATACTTGTATAAAATTTAGTCTTTAGTGTCCTTTTCCACAATGGATTATCCTATCTATGCATACTTTTTGTGATCTAATCAGATGGATACACTGTTTATTCCAGTTCTCCATGTTAGCATTGTCTCCCCAACTTAATGTTAAAAAAAGCAGATGGGACATTTTTGTCTTACTTGAAAATATTAAGTGTTTTCTTTCCTATGATTATTTGTATAGGATGGTTTTACTTTGTAAATTGAATAGAGTGATCCATTCTAGAAAAATATTTTTTATAATAATAATAATAATTTATTTAACACATACAGGTAACCCCAATTACATGTGTTATAATAAAATAACTACACAATACATAAAATACATAACATTTATATATATATACACAAAAATATTTAGAAATAAAAAATTAATGGTTCAAGAGGTTATAATTTTAACCCAAAAAAAGAGTAAGCCTTTCGCCTGATGGAGTAGAGCGATTCGTAAAAAAGTCAATGTAATTTGGGAGTCCATTTACTGCTCTGCTTATTCAGGGAATGGGAGAAAACTTGTGAAAGTTTTTCTTGGAGAGGGGTACTGATAGTAAAGACCCATTCCGAGTTCTGCGGGATGGTACAGCAATTCCAAAAAGTGCAGTTAAGGGACAACAATCAAAGTCGCCCTTGAAAACCTTGTGCGCGAAGGATATGTCCAAAATCTTACGTCTTACCCACAGTGGTTGAATACCAAAAAATTTACAAATGGACAGATACTCATTTCTCCGGTACTCGATGCCGACACTATTGCATAGCCATTTGACGAATCTCTTTTGGACTCTTTCAACGGCATCAATTTTGGTTTGGTGACAAGGATTCCAAATGACAGACGCATATTCCAAAATGGGGCGAACCAGTGTTGTGTATGAAAGAAGAGTGGTTTTAGTGGAAAACTTTCGAAAGGAGTTGCACTTGATAAAACCTAGGACTTTGAACTAGAACATAGGCTCCTCAGGTGAAGATTGAAGTTTAACTTAGAATCGAGTATTACACCAAGATCTTTTATAGAGTTTACTCTTTCAAGTTCGATGCCATTTATTTTGTATGGGTGTAGGAAGATGGACTTTCGAAGGGTAAAGGAAATTACTTTGCATTTAGGAATATTGGGATATAAATGCCATCTCTGGCACCACTGAGAAAAGTTATCAATGTCATTCTGGAGTTGAAGGGCATCATGGAGATTATCCACTCTCTTAACGATTTTGCAATCATCTGCATATAAAAATATTGAGGAGGAGATGACGTTTGGGAGGTCATTTATGTACGAGTTAAAGAGCAGGGGCCCCAAGATGGAACCCTGAGGGACACCGGATGTTACATATGCTGTTGACGATAGGACACCGTCAATTGCTACTCTTTGGGAACGGCCGTGAAGATAGGAGTGGATAATATTGAACAAGGAGTCGCTGATACTGAGATTGTTAAGTTTGGTCAAAAGAAGACCATGGTCGACAGTATCGAAGGTTTTCTGGAAGTCAAAGTAGACTGCATCGGATTGACCATTACTCTCAATAGTTGAGAAGAGATCATGAACGAATGGTACTAGGTTAGTAGATGTTGAACGTTTAGGGACAAAACCGTGCTGGCTCTCACTGAAGTTAGGTTTTAAGAGTTCAACTAATTTATTATGAAGAAGTTTCTCAAATACTTTAGAAAACAGGGACAAAAGAGATATTGGTCGATAGTTTGTTACGTCTGACTTACTGCCACATTTGTGGACAGGTGTGATTATAGCATATTTCCATTTGGTTGGGAAAGATTGAAAGTGGACAATCTTATTGAAAAGGAGGTGTGAAAACCGAAGAGAAGTAATTTGAAAAGAGGTTAGCGGCATGGACTGAATCATGGGCAGTGGTATTATTATAAGTAACGGAAGTCGGAATCCGTTTACCTCCCCTTTTATGACGGATATGACGCCAAAAAATCTTAGGATTTTCATGGACTGAAGAATCAATAATAGCGAGATAAGACAATTTTTTCCCCGATTGCAGGGATTTAAAAGCAGAGCGATGGTACGAGAATTCAATATAATCAGAGGGAAGCTTAGACCTCTTCCAGCGTCTGAATGCCCTAGTCTTAGTCTTTAATAACGATATTAACTCGCTGTCGTACCAAATTGGATATGGTAGAGGGTTTACTCGAAGTCTGGGGACACAGTCACAGATGCAGGAATAAAGCAAATCGTAAAACAAGTCACAAAATTCGTCTATAGAACCGGTAGCATGTAAGATATCCCATGGGCAATAGGAAAGAGTTTCTTTTAGATGTGAAATATCGGCCCGTTTCCAATTAAATTTAATGGAATGAGACTTATGGAATCTTTTGACAGAGGAGACTGAGATTGAGCACAGTATAGGCAGATGATCGGATATGACAATACAATGTTCGGAAGCTTTGGTGACTGAAAACGATATATTCTCACAAACGCTCGTGAGGGAAAAAACGAGGTCTAGAAAATTTTTCCCGTGAGTTGGAAAGTCCACCAATTGATTCAGGTGGAATTCGTTGATCCAGTCTGATAAGGTGTTAAGTTGGGATCCGTTAATGGGTGAAGAGGGAATAAGAACACCGGTAGTGACATCAATTGCCCAAGATACGTCGCTGAAGTTAAAATCACCGCACAGAAGGAACGAGTCGCACTCGCTGAGGTCGTTCTGAGTGAGGAGTGCAGGGCTTCGGTGTTATGCTGAGAAACTGGGGGAGGTAAGTACGCACAGGCGATGAGGACTTTCACAGATGACCGTGGGTCAGGATTTTGTACATACATTTTTTTATAATTATTAAAATACCTAAAACTGTCTAATCCTATTTTGTGATGTTCAGAGAAAATAGCAGAATAATCCTCAAACTTGGGTGAGGACATGCATTATTGAGCTGAATCAAAACATCCCCTGGGTTGTTATGGCAGCAAAGTCACTGAAAATGCTTTTTGAGTGTGTGTAATGTTTTCACATATGCTTCTGAATTAATGGTACTGCCTCATGGAGAATCAAACACTCACTGTCCCAAAACACTGTCATCACGACGTTACAGGCAGAAGGAGTTGTTTTGAATTTTTTCTTCTGAGAGCAAGGATTATGCCATTCCATCAATTGTCATTTTGTTTATGGCTCAAAATGATGTACCCAGGTTTCATCACCTGTCACAATTCAGGACAAGAAGACATCCCCAGCAGCTTCAAAATGTTGCATCAATCAGAAGAAGTGTTTTTCTTTGATAATTGTGCTCCACAGTAAGACTTGCACACACTTTTGAGTGTGTGTGGGGTTAGAAGTGAATATTGTAAAAGTAAAGAAATAAATGAAAGTCCATATCCTCTGGTGGGGAGGATTTCTGTCAGCAATCCTTCCCTATGCAACTGAACTATTTCCCGAGTTGCACAATTTCATCAGAACCCCTCCTGCCATTAAGTAGTCAGGGAAAACAGCTTGGTTGGGGGGAATTGTCTGGCAGTACAGGGTAGTTGGGGGTGCATGTTAAGTACTGTTTTTCAGTTAATAAATGGACTGAATTGCGTGTTCATCTGACATTCGCTGTCTTCACTTTGCCGGGCCCTCAGGCTTTGACAGTTTATAATTCGAAGCTGTAATTTTAGATACTGACATTGGTTTTGGCTGGAAAAATATTTGGGACATTACTTTTTGGTCAGCCCTCATTATTGTTTATTATAGCCCATTTCAAAAACCTGTAATTTGAATACGTTGAAGAGGAGTTTAAGAGGAAAAAGTATTTATAACTAGAAGAAGATTATTTCAAAAGACAGCTTTTTATCATCAGTTAAATATGAATTCTAAGTATACTTGCAGAATTAAATGATATTTCATTGTTTTGAGCAATTTTATGAACCCATTCACTCATATATACTCTAGTATTTGGTTTATTACAGCAACAGTGAGCAACATATGTACACAAGCATACATTTCTTGCACTCAAACTATATATATCAGCAATAATTATCTCAAAAACACACAAGGAACTAAAATAAATATTTAAAAATTACCTTCCTCCTCTTTCTTCCACTATTTTCATGCAAAATTGCTTCATAAACAAGAGAATATGACTTGTTGACCTAAAAGAATAATGAGAATGAAAATTAGTGCATACATATGTTTACACACACGAGAAAACGTTGCAAGCTTATGTGTGTTATATTTCAACTAATTCTCTAGACAACGCTGCCCAATCTGGACAATCTGGAAGCTTTCAGAGGTCCTTTAAATGAACAGAAAGGGTATAGAATACATCAAGAGCCTCCTTCGTACCAGGCTAATATTAGCTATCTGCAAATATATATTTTTTTACAATTAAACTTCCTGTTTACAGAATGTTTGCGGATTAAAGTGAGAGCGAAGATGGCATTTTCGTTCTCTCTCTTCTTAAGGTAGCCAATAGGGAATAGGAAGAAGGACCGCCTCCCATTATCGAGGGCGTGCAATTCCTATGGTAGAAATTCGCTCTGTTGCTACATTACCATAAAAATATAATGTTAGTCAAAATCGTTTAAAATGTTTTCAGTATTGATAGAAATATGCCGGAAATAACAGTGTGACTTATTTTAGGTTAATTATTAACATAAACGCAGAAAAATAAAAATGTTACAATTCAAATTAATTCTTGATTTTGTTCCTGTTTTGTTGGAACGGGTGCCTTTAACTCCCTACTTTAAGAAACAAGGATTTTTTAACATCAAATTCTGCTTCAAAACATTCTCTTTCCATTCCTATTATTAATTTGGTAGAAAGAATTTTGAGGCAAATATTTAATAGACAAACTGAGAAAATGAAAATAGACGTTTACCCGTACCATTTTCTATTTTCATTTTCTCAGTTCGTTATGGCTTCCTACCACAAAGTCTTGCCAGAATCTATTGATAGTATTTAATAGACATTAATGGGGACGTCGAGAATTTTTGAGAAAATGCATTTAAGAAAGTAGTCGGCAGCTATATTTCGTCTTTTTCGGTCTGGAAAATTTATCTAGCGGAAACGTTTCTGAGAAAAGAGTGAACTCATTTTCTGTGCAAATATAAAACCTCTAATTTTATAAATAACATAAGAAAAACAAATTTTAAACGGAGGTAACGCGTTACACGGCGTGGCCCACGATCGTTTCGTTGGATGCTTCCTACGATTGGGTGCCTTGTTTTCGTATTTTTATCCGCTTTTCGGACAAGGCCTTTCTCGGAGCGCCTTTCTCTGTTACCTGATTTAGTCATATTTCACTCTATATGAATCTGTTTTTTTACCAGCTTGACAATTTGGGATGAAAAACGAATCCATTGACTGCAGAGATTCACAAACAACGATCGCCTACCACAATCTTCTCTACCACTTGTTTTATAATTATAATAGTTAAGATTAATACCTATACCTTTTTAATCTCATAGGATTAAGATCCTATATCTGTGAATGATGTAAATAAATAGGCTTAAATGTAACAGTCAGATGAATTTAATAACCACCGAAGTCCAAAAATAATACAAATTAAGACACTGTTGAATATTCCCTTACTTGAAAGTTACTAGAGTTTCTTATCTACCTAGCTTTCCGTTAGTATTCATTATGTTACGCTGTACATACTCTTCCTCCAAAACGTAGAAACTAACCCAATGCCAAACTAAAATGCCACCGAGTTTTAGACAATTACAATCAAATGTTTTGAATTATTTCTTCTCTTCATATTATTAATGCAAACCTAGTATCCCTAGTCCTTTAGGAATTTTTTTTCGATTTTTTAATATCGGAATTATGAAATTATAAACAAGTACAGAAATTACAAATAAAATTAAAGACTGACATTTTGGTAATATTCGTGTTAACTTGACCTCCTGTGAGATGAAAATGCGCCCGTATAAATATAAATGATGATCGTAGTCTTAGGCAGAATATGTACAAGAGCGGCTACGCGAATTTTTCA
This sequence comes from Ladona fulva, assembly GCA_000376725.2. NCBI lineage: Eukaryota > Metazoa > Arthropoda > Insecta > Odonata > Libellulidae > Ladona > Ladona fulva. Next base: position 159,299 of record KZ308818.1, read on the forward strand.
AAATTCAGATGAAAAACCCATTCTTGTAATTTTAGCCAGCTCTTTTCGATTTAATTCCACAGTTAACACGAAATTTGGAATCTGTAACCAAAATCATACCTCTTGAGGAAGTTCTTTGCAGGCTCGGAGCATGAAGTAAAGGCCCAGGAGTGTGAAGATCATCCACAAAGGCAAGAAGGGTCTGTTGTTAGTGGAGTCGCTGATCCAGAGGTAAGGCACAAAATTGAGAATGAGAAAGCTATATGCTAATACGGTGGAGTAGGTCAGTGAGTAGAGGTTGCGAAGAGATCTACAGAGCTGCACGAGATGCATCCATTTGGCAGTGAACCGTCGTATCAAACGGATGGAGGGTGACGAAAGGGTTTTGCTCATGTCTGCATTGAGAACACTGATGCGAAGACGGAGGAGCTGCAGCGTATCGTAGAACAGCATGCCGACGAGGATCAAAGAGAAGGACCAGTAAATATTAAGAGCGAGTGACAGTCCCTTCACAAAATTGGATTGTAGCGACATGCGGACAGCGTTGGCGGCCGTCATGCAATGAAGCATGACGGTTGCAGACGTTTGAATCACCACCGTCTTCCTGGTCTCCCGAAGGCAAAATGGATCTTTGCCTTTTTCCGAGCTGTCGTAAGAGCGAAGGTCGTTCAAAAGTCGTAAGGCTGAGTGATAGCGAGGGACGAAGAGCAAGATGCCCGACATCCCAATCGCGACGTGAATAAGAGCGACAGACCTTGTGGCGACGATGGCCAAAGAGTCGCCGGCATAGACAGTGTGCGAGAGGAGGACAAAGGGGGCATATGCTATTGTAACTGCGGTGGTGAGGAAGAGGGATAGTGAGGAGAGGATATTGGAAAGGCGGGGCTTGAACCAAGGACGTCTGTGAGGTGAGAAGTGAGAGATACCGTACGGTAGTAAAAGCCACAGAAGAGGTTTTAACGCCCAAAAGATGTCCTTCTTTTTCTTGGCTCTCATCGTCTAAAAAATGTGAAATTGTTGGATGCAAAGGTTTTCGACAGAGTGCTATGGCCTATAATAACTGGATAACTGGGGAACATTGAGGCACTGAGGAAAGAAGACTTGCTTGGAACAACAGTTGTGGTTGAATGGAAAATATCAGTTGGAGTTGGGATAGTTGTAGGGGAACAGAATGGCTATCTATAGGCACTTTAGAATTTAGACGAGGCGGTCCTTTATTTCCAGCACATCTCCATTTTGAATATGTTCAACGGCCTACCAAACCCGGAGCTGAACAGAAAGTTTTCGTATTTATTGAATTGGAACGCAAAAAATTGCGGTTCGATGTCCAAAACCCTTCTTCCAGAAATGGGTATAGCATAAATCGAGAAAAGCGAGTAGTACATCAATCAAATCGAACGAGAAATCGACACTGAAGGCAGGAGAGGAACTGATTATGATCGAATGTAGAAAGCCGAGGAAGGGAAAAGGTCAGTCTTCATTGAAAGGAGGTTGATTGGTAAAGCAACTGAAGGGTGGTAATGGGAAAAATAGCAAAAGTATGGTATATAGGGATATGTGAATAAGTAAAGGAAAGGAATAAATTTGCGTCGGATGAGTGTGACTCGACTCGACTCGACCCGACTCACGTGTGTACGAACGTGCGATCCCTCTGAGAGACGGACACTGACTAGTCATCAGCTGCATCGCAACAACAATCGACTTAAGATCTTCTATTTCAATTAGAAGGGAAATAATGTAAATTTACAAACATAATCTTGCATTTCATCAGTAGCTCACACACAATAGCTTGCCCTAATTTCATGCGATAGGATGATTTGAATAGAAGCAAGATGTTAACTGTGGCATGGGAGTGGAATCTTGAGGAGAGATCTGACGATGCCGTTCAGTTGAATTCTTCGAATAATTACTATCTCCGCAACTACGACTTCAAAATTAATCGAGTAAACATGAACGCTGCGATAATGCTATCTAACATCTTAGAATTAAGGAAGAGACTCCCCAAAACATTGGGAGGCTCTACGAAAAGTGGACAGCCGTGTTTCTTATTTATTAACTGTAAATTGCAGTAATTGTCAACGAAGCGCGGAATATCTAAAATAAATCATCAAAATACCCGAAAGATTTTTATTGCCATTCGCCTGAGGCTATTGCTGAGTTTAATTTTCGAGGGTGTGACTTTGTCTATACCTATCATCATAAGATTTTATAAAGATACCGTAAATCTCAAATCACTAAAAGACAGAAAAAGTCGATAGATTTATTTTATTCTATATAACTACCATGCTGAGTCAAATCCATGGAGTCGGTTCGAGTCCCAGTCACGTCAATATTTTCCATATTTGCTTCTCCTTGGTTTTTCAGCTGTTAATGCTGTACTGTTAATTACCTTGTCCTTAAACAGGTTAGAGTTAGTTAAGTAAAGCCGATGAAAGCCTGTGGAAGTGGAATGCTACTTACAGAGTAGTTTTCAAGCTTAATCCACCATTTAGAAATACCAAAATGAAAGTGTACTGCGAAGGCTTAAAAAAAAGTGCACTGAATATATTGCACGAATAAAGTATTTCTCAAAGTAAAGTTTCTCTACTAATAAATTTCAAAAAATACATTCATAAATTACTTTTAATTTCATACTTTCATGAGATTTCAAGTCGACCGAGTTTCTTCGATCATCGATCTCAAAATCTTCCCAACCTCTGCTTTCACAGCACAGTGTGTACTCAGCAGAGCCGCGCCCAGCCGATTGCCGCCCGAATGCGAACATATTTTCCGCCCTTAAGAATTAAATATCAAAACCATACATTACCCGATTTTCGTGTATAAATTATTTCTTAAGACTTTGAAAAACCATTGATTTATGACTTCGTTCCCCAGCTTACGTTGGCAACAAAACATCAGTAACAATCAATAATGTGTATTCCGTATCCAAACATAGTGAATGGTCATAATGGATTAATAGTTGACATTACTTTCGAGTATCATTATCATCGAAATGCGAACAACTGATTTGTATGAAAATGTACTTTTGCCACTAAATATGAAATTTTCTAATAAAATTGTATTCTATCGAAAAAATATATAAATAATCACGCATTAAGGGAATGGAGGCAAATACAAAATAACATTAAACTTAAAAATTACTAATTCTTGTATAATGTCATCAAAAGCAAGTTCATCACAAATTACATTCTGTGCTGATTAAACTGTTTAGCACTTATTGGCTCATCGATGAACGATAACGTTTCTTAACCCTTACTTTAAGGGTTTCTTACCCTCTCTTATATTATTCTTTATTTAAAGAAATAAAGACGTATTATTATTATTTGTCTCCGAGGTTTGGCTGCGTTCGAGTGCGTTCTTTACGGTTACTTTCTTTGCGATCATCGCACTTCATATAATCATCGTTTGCATAGATCAAGTTACTATGGATAGAGGAATCCTCAATCTAAGAAGAGGAAAACATTTTTTAAGGAAGGGGATTCTGGAAATATTGTTTCATTCCGATTTCTGATACATCCAGTAGTTCGAGCGATAGTGAGCAGAGCACAATGTTTAGAAAATTGAGGAATTTCAGTCTTAAAGAGTTTTAGGCAATTACAATGAAATTTTTTCAATCATTTCTTCTGTTCATATTATTAATGCAAACCTAGTATCCCTAGTTCTTTAGGAAAAAAATATTTTTCATTGATTTTTGAATATCGGAATTACGAAATTAGTATTTATTGATAAAAATCAAGATATCTGCGAAGTTTTTGGTATCTAAATGATCAACATACCACAAGAATAGTAAATGTGGGGCGGTTATTCTATAAAAGTTTCTTATTAAATATATTACATAAAATAGCGAACATAATTTCTAAACAATAACCGCTGCCCGAACCCATGGGAAAAATGTCGACCCGGATTATAAAGAACAGGACTTATCTGCTAGGACTTGCCTCCAGAGGGAGAAATACCCCTCTTAATATTCTCCAACACACATGTGTAGGAAAACTTCTTTCCTCTAGACGCTTGCCATTCTTTAATTTAACATCATTTCTAGATCTTCTAGAATTCGATAACTCTAGATCTATTCTAGAATTTCTAGAAGATAATGTCTACTTTTAGGCAAAATAACTATAAAAATTAATTTTAAGCTAAAAAAACCACCTATATTGCTCTGAAAACAATATCACCAACAATATAACAATCAACGTTCTTTTAATCTTGTAAATATAAAAGCGGGAATCAAAGGGCATCTTGTAATAAAAAATATGATTTACCTCGGTGTCAGGGCGCGTCCTCGCTCACTTCCACGCCGGTGTAGGAGGCACGGAACACTTAACCGGTAGGGAGCACTGTAGAATGAGCCCTACCTGCAGGTGGGTATTGTACAGTGAGCCTCGCCTAGGTAGCGTTCACTGAACCTAGGTAGCGATCACTTAACATAAAGAATACCGAATGGTACAAGTCGCGCGCGCCTGAGCCCCACGTTTTCTACGGGTATGCACTCTGTACTACTGTCGGATTGAAAATAGTATAGACCTAGACTTTAAGAAAATAGTATAGAACGTCGCGACGTTCTATACTATATTTACTATTTTTGGCCAGCTTTTTCTGATTTGGTCCCACTGTGCGTCGTCTCGCCGGAGCGACGTCATCATTATAGGCCACCTCATACCTCTCCCCCCAATGCATTTAGGAAAAAATCGCCCTCGCTTATTTTTTCTAAATCATTTAGATAGCGCGTAGTAAAAATTTCAACTGTGTAGGATCAAATTTGTAGGAGGAGATCGATTTTTAATTCAGACGCATATCAAAGGTCAATAAATCATGTTCGGATCTCAGAAACGCGGATTTTGCTTCAGGACTATATACCTTATTTCTGTTAAAAGTTTGGTTTTTCTGTGACTCCTGGTCATTGTTCCACAAAGGTGTGAAGATGACCGAGTCATGGATTTGCGCGAATTTACCGTGTTTTGGTTTGGTTTGCGTCGACTCACATAAAGCAGGAGATTGATATTGACTCCTAATGTATATTATTAAAGACAAATAAATACTCTTTCGAACGATGTATAACATGTCCCAATATAATAGCAGATCATCAATGGG
>KZ308818.1:183441-196110 GCA_000376725.2 Ladona fulva
GTAATTCGTAACATATTTGTAATCGAAATCCGCGGGGCCCTGTTAGCGCGGGTCCCGGTGCCGTCGCACCACTTGCCACCCCCAAAGTGGCACCACATGAACAGTAGCAGTGCGCGATTGCACATACCTCAATGCAAGTGTATGCGGGAACTGAGCCAACGTCCATACGTTGTTCAAAGAAAAATTAAGCGTTATGAGCGGAATACATAAACCAATTTTCCTAAATCTTCTCTTCTTTCTTTTATGCTTTCACCGCCCCCTTACAGTTATTCATCGCCCCCCAAATGCACCTGTGGCCATCACCGCCCCCCTGGATCGCTGCAGCGCCCACTTTGGGAAGCACTGCTCTATAAGATTACTCTATGCTTGTACTCAAGCACAACTTTTAAAGCTGAAACACACACGTTTATCTCAAATAATTAAACACGTTTATCGCAAGTATATTTCTTAAGTCCTTTCACACACACACACATTGCTCAGTTATATTTCATGCACTTTATCCAAACTGTGATGAATTCGAGTTTTCCCCATTCTCGGAATTGTCTTCTCTTCTTGTTACCCATTTTGAGGCTTCAGTAGGTCACTAAAGAAAAACTCCAGAAATGTAAAGCGAAGAGGATCGTCCGAAGAAGAATTAATGACTATCAACCCTACCCTATTCTATTCAATGAAGACGAAATAGGAATGTTTTTCAGAGCACTAAAACATTACATTACCTTAAAGAAGAAAATTGCTAAAGTTTGTACGCATTTTGTTGTTCGAATTTTGGGTTGAAAGTAATTCTGGAGTCGCTCATTTTAAGTGACGAGTTTCACTTCTCTTTGGGATCGAACTCTTTGACATCGAACTAGTCACGCCGATGGTTATTGGAAAATCAGCTCGTTAGATGCATCAGATGTTTCAATTATTTAGACATTCGGAAGCTTCCGGTCGTCCGGAAAAATAATAAAAAAGCATCGAACTCCGCGTCAATCATGGAGGAGTGCTAGAAAAGTTTCAATTCAGATATGAAGAGAAAGGAAAGTTGTTCTTTTCCTGTCATCGGAGAATCTGTCTGCCGAACGTGGAACTAGCCTGGTTACCAGCAAACATGAGCAGTGTTACCCAGCCAATGGACTTAATGGAATGATTAGATCACTTTAAGCACTATATAGAAAGCACCTGATGCGACCCTTACAGTCTGCTATGGATTCCTCAAATACAGTGTCATGTATGTCCAAAAAAATATCGGTGCTAAATACCACCAATTGGATGACTCTGGCTATGAAGGATATGAAGCCAACGGCTATGATATCAGTTTTCGCTAAGAATGGACGTATGCGATAAGAAGACTCCTAAATTGGTAAAAAGTCTATCTAATGGCTTTTTAGTTCCTGTATTAACTCGTACTATAATTTTCCAGAGTGGACGTTCGATCATAATCAGTTACAGAGCGTGATGGGAAGCTATACTGGTGAGGAAGTGTTCGTAAATTTCGACAACGATCTTCCTATTTGTAATGAAAGCGGGACAGTTGTCGACCCCGCAGAAATTGGTAAAGAGAATGGAAATACAGATTAATCAAATTACAACAGGAAGAAAAGATCGTATATGGAAATATGGAAATTTAGAAGATTTGCTCGATTGTAGTTTAAATAAAGGTAATTCAGAATCATTCAACACTCTGAACGGGGAAATTGTGAATGTAGAGAGTTCTATAATACGAGAAAATAAGTTTTTAAAGTTAAAAATAACGGAGAATGTTCATATTTTGTAAATAACACAACATGTTACATATTCAATATTAAATAATTTTTATATCTACAATAAGTGATACTGTTTTTTTTCGTACCACCTGCCCACTGTAAATTCAGCCAAATATCTCTAAGACCTGCTCGGATCAAACGGAGGTTCAGTTTCGAAGCTCCCTTTTTATCGACCGACCCTGCATTGAGCGGAAAACGGAAAAAAATTGGGGCCCCAATGGATTCCGCTAAAAACAGGTTTCATATATATATATAGGTGTTAGCAATTATTATTGTTGTTATTGGAATCACAAGAAGAGACAGGAAACGCAACACCTGGGTGTCGCTGACTTGCTTATTTTATCGTGATATAATAAAACTCTCAGAAGAATAACACAAACGTAATACACTGAATTAGTTCGAGTATTAATTATTAACAAAGTGCTAATTATAGCAAAATTAGAAAGAAAATTTTCAAGTCTTCTGGAAAATTCTTTCGGCCTGTATTGATAAACAAATAACTTTTAGAGCAAAATTCTTTTAAAGATAGTCAATATTTCAAATATCATCTTTTTATAAGTAGTCTCTTCGACAAGCTGTCCTTCGACAAGTTGTCTCAGCGACGAAAAGTCTTGCGACGACTTATCTTACTGACAAATAGTCTTTCGACGAGTTGTCTCGGCAACGAAAAATCTAGTCCCGGTAGTAAAAGGTAGTCCCGTCGACCGGCTGACCAACGAACCCCTTTCTGAATGCTATGCTACTAAGTAATGCACATCAACCTAATCCTTTAAGAGCTGATGGTTTACCATTTGGCATCCAACCGAAACGGAAAGAAAGCAGAATGCTTTCTTTCCGTTTCATTATTTCCCTCTGTCATTTTGCTGTTTTCAGGAAAAAGTTTATTTGCGGAAAAATCACCAATCCGTTTGTTTCTCCGATTTTTTCTACAATTCGCCAGCTGCTGTGAAGTTCATTATAGTTACGAGGAACATAAGAAATGAACCGGCTCTTAAATAGAGTTTTAATATTTGAGATTGAGATGGCCTAAACGTTCAAAATCAATATGCTTAGGCATTACTTTGTGGAAAGTCATATCACAGAAGAGAAAGAAAACTTGGTAATTTTTCCACACATTCTGTATTTATTTGGCGACCGGTTTTGCTAAGGTCTTTAGCTTCATCAGGCACATGAAATAGAGCGCACACAGTAATTAATGGGTGGGATCAGGGGAGGGTAAGGAGGGGGTGGTTGGGAGTAAGGGGAAAAGCATTTTAGGGAGGGAAAAGAGGGGGGAAGTGTGTGGGAAGGTGAATTCACTGGTGAGGGAGCCTTGGTCAGGGAAGTTGCTTATCTCAATGATTTCTAAGAAGTTTAAGCGACGTATATTTGAAATCGTCCACTCCCCACAAACAGAACAATAATAATAACATATTTATTTATTTTTTCCTAAAGATACATTCATAAGAAGAGAACAAAAAGCAAGTAGTGAAATTAGGCACCCCTGAGGTATTTTACAAAGAAAAATCCATTCATTGGGTAAAGTAGAGATATTTTTTGGGAGTACAGAAAACAACTTAGGTATAATACAAGAATAGAATTGTGTATATATCTGTATATTTGGTTTGGGGATTTTGACATAAATCTATGACTACATCTACGTCTGCATGTGTACCCTGCAAGCCACCTTTCGGCGTGTGGCAGGGGGTGCATGCACCAAGACTCTTCTTCCTTAATCGATTACTTGTGCTGAAAAAATTAATTTTTGAATCAAATGACTCTTATGATGTAAGGCAAACCACGAGGCAAAAGTGATGAAATACGGAAGGTCTGCCTCAATCGGCATCTTTGACGACGTTCTCAAGCGAAACAGACAATTCTTGAACATAGTGAGCGGAAATCAATGAAATCGAATTCGGATCGGCGATCGATTCGTTCGCGGGACCGCCATATTGATGACGTCATAATTTCTGTTTTAAATAAAAGTAAAGTCCGTGGAGTGGCGTTCCTATGCGGAACATGAAATAGCTGTGATGCCTTTAATACCTACTCAGATTCCTTACTGTATAATGATGGGCCATGTGACTCTAAGAGAGAGAGAGAGAGAGAGAGGCTTGCTATTCATGCAAGTAGCAAGTATTTTATAAAAAGGAGAATACTATGAAAAAGTTTATTGATAGATCCTAAAAATGTTTATATTATCAATCTGATCTTGATAAAAGATTATTTCAAATCGAAATCTAGCGATATCGTAATTTTCCTCGATTTGAGTGAAACCCCTAAATAATCTGATTCACAGGTCGACTCAAATTAGAGGAACAGAACAAAGAGCATTGGCGTTCACTCAGAAGTAGATCAGTTAGCGATCACTATCTTATATATAAAGTAGAAAGCTTGTATGTGTTTGTGTATTATTATTATTATTTAATCTTCGGTATTACATAGAATTTAATTAATGCATTTAATTACATAAAATTACATAAAAATTCTGTAGCACTTTTACGTTATTTTTAAATGGTTTTACATCGTAGTCTTGGGGATAGTGTCCGCCGAGAGGATTTCGACCGACGGCTTGGACTCTCCCCGTAGATAGAATATCTGTTGAATATAAGAGAGTAAAAGTGTAAAAGGGAATTAAAGGATGGATTAAAGAGCCTATGAATGCTAAGATACATGGCTTACGTATGTAATATAAGGTACAAATGTAAAAGGAGTATTTAAAACTTGGTAGTGAGGGTATCGGCGTGTTTGTCGATCAGCACGTTTCCGTAACTCCACATTGGAGGAAACGATCCAGCGTTCCTTTTGCTCCAAAAGTATGTCTTCTCCATGTGGAAGCGCTTCATGATATCGTGTTCTATTCTTTTACTATAATTTACGTCTTCAGATTTTGATCTAAAATACAATGTTAATTATTTATACACTGCACTCTTCGTTAATGTAATTAAGTAATTCGACATCAATGTGCCATCTTTCTTGTTGTTATTCTGCAAAGGGAGGCCGCAGTATAGTTGGTAAAGAAAGACCAAAGGTTCACCAGTTAATAATTTAACAGGCTTCGCAACTTTAGTGCACGTGTTCCTTACTTTACGGTATTTGAAGACCAAGTGCCATGTATCACCCTCTATACCAGAGCACCAGGGGCAATCGTTATTTTGACGTAAACCAGCTTTGTAGAGAAATTTTGTACCTGCCCATCTTCTATGTGCCACCCGCCATGCGACGTCCGATTCCCTGCCAATGCTAATGGAGGAGGCCAGCCGGTAGAAAGGGTTTCAGGTTCTCCGCCTGTGAGATGTACTTAATTTTCGAGTTAAAAATCGTACATGACTCTATAACCTTATTATAGAAGCCGTCAGTGTGGGAGCATTTTCTGTAGATTAGCGTATCTGTGAATAACCCAAAGGTGAACCCTAGCCTCCTGTAGCAAATTAGTCGAACTGAAGGCATTATTTTCCATGGCTCGTCAAAAGGTTTCTGGAGAAGGCGCTGAACGAATCTCATGCGAAATGCTAGGCATTTATCTTCTACGGCTACCAGACCTAGTCCACCTTCATTAACCGGTGCTGTTACCAATTCCGCCTTCGTCCAGTGTTTGCCTCCACCCCCAATTAAGCTGATTAATTTGTTTAGTACTTTTTTGATTACGGATAGAGGTGGTGAATGGCATTGGAGTATGTGCCATAAGCGGGGCGCGATGAATTTATCAGCAGCTGCTACTCTTCCTCTCAATGGTAGGAGAGATACTTTTGGTTTCCTTCTTGATATTCCGGAGTCTAATTTAACTATTAACTGGGTGGTAATAACGTTTGCCTCTTCATTGACATCGTTACCCAGCCAAAACCCGAGGCGCTATAATCCGTTTCTTCCCTAAAATCCCAGGGGGTTATCTGTTCTGTATCTCCAACTTCCGCACCATAGACCTTTGCTTTTGGAGGTGTTGAGAATTGCTCCAGAGCCCTGAGCGTGTAGTTGAAAGGATGCTTGTTATGTCTTCGTTCTCCTCGACCAAGATATGTAAATCGTCTGCGTAGACCTCCACTGTGGTCTTAGCTGCTGGAAAGCGGGGTACTTCTATTCCATTTAGTCTAACAATCAATAATTTGATTAAGGGTTCGATGAACAGCGACTGCCCGACAGCGAGCTGTCCCGACAACGGGCATCCCTGTCTAATGCGTTTTTGAAACATAAACGGGAGTGTGAGAGTTTGAGCAACGTTTATCATGCACCAAGCATTACGGTATACCGCCTTGATCATTCTGCTGAAAACTGAACGGAAACCCATCTTTTGAAATACGGCCCAAAGATAAAAATGTTTGACCCAATCGAAGGCCTTGTTTTGGTCTAACGAATTGATTGCAAGAGGGTCCTTTTGCTGGTTTTTCCATCTCATAATATCACGGGTTAATAAGATTGTATCAAATATGGTCCTGCACGGCACACAATACCCTTGCTGAGAAGAGAGGGCGGAGGCCATTACGTTAGATAATCTTCTTGACTATGCCTTAGCCAATATTTTATAGTCACGTTTGATAGTGGTCTCCAGCTTTTAATGTCGCGATGGTCTCCTTCCTTCTTTGCCAGAGTAGTTATAGCGGTTCTTGATGTACGGGGTAGAATCTTGTCCGCAAACGCCATTTTTGCCATTTTTTGTGAAGGGCTTCTCGAGCTACTTCCAGAAATTGAAGTGGAACTCTTCTGCGATTCCATCAAAACCGGAGGATTTTTTCTTGTTCAAGGTCCAAAGTGCCTCTTTAAGTTCTCTGCTGTTTAAAGGGTTTTCCAAGGGCTTGCTTTCTTCTTCGGCTAGACGAGGATGTTTGACATCTATGTAGGAGGCAAGTGTTGGATCGTCCTCATACCTGCGTAGTGCCTTATAATAGTCATGAATGACTTGTCTGAGGACTGTGGGGTCAGAAGGTGACTATGGTATTTGTACATTGTATATTTGCCAGAGTGTCCGAAGATATTATTATTATTAATGAAAAATATGACAGAGATCAGACTACGGCTTGTATAAATATAAAATAGCACACACTCCAACCACAACAGTATAAAATGTTTGCAAACGACAATTAAAACTTCTAAATCGTAAAGATAATGGAGACAGAACTACGTCAAAGAATAAAAAATACGTATTTCGGCAGTCAAGTTGCCATCCTCAGAGGTGAACGAAGGGTTTTCACATAAAGAACTTGAGGAAATGAAGGTGTTCATATATACGAAGTATGACCTTGTGGTGGGGGGATAGGATGGTGGAGGGTCGTTTGTACTAATTTTATACTGGTTGGGGTGTGTGCTATTAGCATTTTGCATTATTATTAATGTTTTATTAGCTCTGGAGGGATGCCCATTACAGCTGGAAAATAATTACATTTTAGCTCTCAAAAATTGATAAAATAGAACAATGTCAAAATAAAAAAACTACATAATATGTTCAAAAGTTTACAAAGTACATAAAGAAAACAAAACAAGATTAATTATTAGTAATAAAAAGATGATTAAATAGTTTGTCTTTAAAATACCTTAACGAAGTAGAGTTCTTAATCCTATCTGATAAAGAGTTCCAAAATTGGAAAGCTGTTATTAAGAAGGAATTAACATAAGTGTTGGTATGAGGAATAGAGTAAGGGAATTATGGCCGGATCGAGAGTTAACGGAAGAAATTAAACCTTTACAGATAAAGAGATCCAAAATATATTGTGGCTGCGAATTCCTAAATAATAAAAACATTAGTTTAAAGAAGATATGTGATCTTCTCTTCGAAAATTGAAAATAAACCTAATACAACTATTTAAAAGTCGAAGTAACTTAAGCTCGTTACCACAAGTTACTGCACACGAGGGAACAATAATGAAATACCGGAAAAACAAGAGTGCATACAAGCATTTTACAATATATATTGTCTAATCTTGACGAAGAAAAGTAACCTCCAAACGTATATCCGGGTAGTCGTGAATTAACATGACGCCAGGCATCACTAAGAAAGTTGTCGTTTACAATTTTCTCGAGGGCAGCGATGAATTTCGGATGTCGTTCTACTCTAACTATTCTATTTAGAACCGGGTCGACAGTAGTGTTAAAATCACCTGTTAAAATTATGCATTCATTCTTAACATTGGATGAAGTGATTCATATGTGAGAGTAAAGAGCTTCAGAGGCCTGTAAGACTATCTCAACATTACATGGGTCATAAAAACAGATAACTCGTACCCTACGGTGATTTTTATTATTGTTATATACTCAGAAAGTCCAGGTTACCTTTTTACGTGACCTTTAAAATCACTTCATGGTGAGTAACCTCGCTAGTTAGTCTAGATTTGATGAGAATTTCCGTTCCCGTATGTGGGAGTCTCGGTGGATTAAGAAACAGGTCATATTCCGAAATACCGAGAACAGGAGCTGTTGATAAATTTGTTTCTTGTAACACGTAGATGTCAGCATTCCATTTACCAACAATTGCTTTCAATTGCGCCCATTTCGTGTTACTAAGTACAGAGCGCACATTCATTGTAGCTAGTGAGAGCTCTCCCATGAAATTGTATCTTAAGTAGTGTCCAAATCATTGAAGTGCAATAAATAAAAATAGAAATAGGTATGAGACGATGATATAAATGATGATGGTGGATTGGTAGTATATAGTGCAAGTTGCATGATGCATTACGATCGAAGTCCTGCAAATGAGAGCAGATACGCCTTATTCGCATTCGTAGTCTCTCAGAAACATGCTCTTTTGTGAATTTGAGCACACACTTTCAGGGTCTTATTATTTTGTTATCTAAATTTGTTTAGCAGTCGATCTACTATGAATTTCTTCAAGGAAGTTGATTAACGAGTCAGCGGTTACCAACCTGTTCGGTGGATCTTGCCTCATCAATGTTACAATGGTATCTCTATCATGCAGATTGAGTCGGTGGGGTTTCTTTTCCTCTCTCGGCATCTTTCTCTAATTCAAGGGTGTATACGCAGAATTATAGTCTTCGTGTAATTATGGTATTTTTAAATACGTGAAAATGTACGGCATTACTTTCTCACTGACCCTCGTACAACTGCCATCAAAAATACAATATTTAAAACAGATCCTACACTGTGTATCTCAAAACAATCACTCGTTCTTCAGTATTTTCTTGTGAGCATTGTTGCAAGTTTCTAATAATGAAAAGTCTCTACAGTAAAACATAAAATGTAATGGCTTTTTCTGCACCAACCGAAATTAAAAAAGAAGTTATCGCCGAATCATTCATATTTATCTTTCGTGATCGACACGTGAGGTGTCAAGGCTAAGCTACGACGGCTTTTCCAATTACGTGAACGGCCATTAAAACGTTTGTGGAAGTGAGAATGAAGGGATATAATGTTTTCGAATCACAATGCTTTTCGTGCCTACGAAGCATCAATAATTCAAACGAACTTCTCTTCCACATAAGAATAAAGGAGGGTTGAGATGTTTTATTCACACGCGTCGAAGGCGCCTCCAACAATGGGCGCTCTACGTAAACAAACGAAACCGCTAATCGATTTCCCCTTTTTGATTCGCTCTTCTCTCCGCACTCTTTTGCCTCTAACGTGACAGCTATTCACAGGAAGTGCATTTTCAGAGAGTGAACTTGTTACCACACTTAGCGAGCCGTGTGTACTCCCCAAGCGAAGGAAAATATCAAAGAAGGTACGCCATTTGGCAGGAGTAAGGCAAAGGGATATTAAAAAGGCAGGAAGTGGAGATCCGGATTCATTCTTCCCTTCGCAAAGACCCCATCTGCCTAGTGATTAACCGTATGATAACTGCCGTGGAGCAGCGAAACATTTTGAAGTTGTCTGAATCTTGGTTTCGCGACACCCGAAAAAAAACATGTGAGTTGCTCTTTTTACTGAAGATTTCACCAATGCAGACGCGCATTGGAACTCTAAGCGATCCAGAAGTGTTTTCCAAACATTTAAAACCACCCACACCAGAAAATTACAAAATCCAACAGAAATCTACGCTAGAATAAATATCACTAATTCATTAAGCAGATACTAAAACGCCAATACTAAGACGCCAATAAACTGCGGTAAACGAACCTTCTCTGATGTTTTAGACGCACTTCTCGCAGAATCTCTCTGTGGGTTTGAGTTCCTCTTCTCCCTTTCCTATATTTCTTTATATCTGAACTCCCTTCTTACTCATCCAGTAACTTTTATTTCCTCTTTCACTGCATCATTTCCATTAATCTGCAATTCCTTACCGTAGGGATCTATCACAAATCGATGTTTTTCTATTAATTTGTTCCGTTTCTTAAATCTAATTCTTCACCCAATATCCTTCTTTGTTATCCCGTCAACCAAACTTACGATTTACATCCCACGTATCAGTGTAAAGGATTGTTAATTCGAAAAGAAAAAGTAAGACGGAAAGAGACTCCTAAAGGATTGTTTGCCAATACGTACCATTTTCTTCACCGTCCCTTATTCCTTTGCATTCCTTGCATCTGCCCCTTTTGGGAGGAACCAATCTTCTTAGTTGAAAGCCGCCTTACCCTAAATGGCGGGGATGCTTTGGCCGGAGAACAAAGTAGGTGTGGAAGAGAGTCGATCCGTGGAAGGTATCTTATGGGCAACGAGGCCCTTCGTTCGTCTATGCATTGCCCTTGGACTCGTACCATTCCGCGCTGACACCCTCGAGGGCACCACCCGGGAAGGGGGGACCTCTTCCAAGCTGCACCTCTCGTACAGCGTGGCGGTGCTTGCGGGTGCCGCTGCGCTCTTCTGCGCCGTGGCGCAGAGGCATATCACGGAGCGGCAGGAAAAACCGGACAACGGCATCCAGACAGCGGTGGAACTGGTGTGGGCGCTACTATCCGGTCTCGTGGCCGTGGTCAGTCTGGCGGTCCTTATCGCGAAAAGGGGCGAACTACAGGAGGCCCTCGGGGAAATAGCCCTAATCGGCTCCAAGACCATCCCCGAAGACACCAACCTCTTCACCCGCGCTAGGACTTTGCTGGTGTCCGAAGTTGTTACCGTGGTGTGTCTCGTCATCGCCTGTGGAGGGCTGCAGGTGTACGGCATTTACGTGAATCAGGTGCCCAACAGAGAGTACGAGGTCGTCTTTCAGCTCTTCTCCTTTGGGGCCACTCTCCTGCTCAGTCTGCAGTTCATCAATCAGCTCCTCCTCCTACAGCAGCTTCTCTCCATCGTCAACGAAAAAATCTCCAAGATGAGGGATCCATTCCCCTTCTCTTTAGCCAAGGGTAGGAGGTCTCCGTTGGACTCCAAGGAACCAATGGCGCTCACGGTGAGGCGATACGCAGGTTACCACTTCTCTCTCTGTCACCTGGGTCCCCGGCTTGGCAACGTATACGGGATGCTGGCATTACTGCTCTCCATGTTCGACCTGCTGGACGTGGCCTTCGAGTTCTACATGCTCATCAACTCAGCCATCACGGGAGCAACCAAGCAGCGTATCATATACCAGTTGGGAGTGATCTTCATTCTCTCTTGTCCCAAAGTCATCACTCTAGTGCTGCTCGTTGCTTCCTGCCAGGCGGTAATAGAAGAGGTGGGAATTTTATACCATTTCTCTCTTTTATTTTCCACAACAGCCTTTCGTTTCCCTTGCAAGACTATGATGGGATTCTCAAAATATAAATATAACTACTGGAGATAGAGCTAACGATATCGATTCTGAATGAATCTAACGATGGATAAGGAATGTCTTTTACAGATGCAGACTCGTTATTATGAAATAGTTACCGCCACAACGTTAATATAGTTATAGTTTACTATATTTTACTTCTTAAATTTCCTATTTTGTAGGTTTCTCAAGCTATATCTAGCATGTTGTGTTTTATAAACCCTCTTCAGCATTTTAATGGAAAATACCACGTCGCTTATATTTAAACCAAAATAGTATCCAGTTTATTTGAGTAAAAACTTCAAATTCATATTACTATACAGGTCATTCTTGTAATATCAGAACTAATATTATAATCGCAGAGGCGAGTTCTATTTTGTTTTTAACTATGTTTGCAATGGATTTAGCAACTTGTTTGTAGTAGTATTGTTAAAAGTGCTTCGACGATTTAGGTCATTTCGCACGTAGGTCCCCCATAGGGAATCGAACCCGGGACCGCTTTCACTGAAGTCGAACGCGTTGCCCACTTGGCTAATACATAATCGAAAAATACGAGTGAAGTAATTCTTTTGAAAATCCAATCCACCGACTTCCTCTGGCTCCTTAAGAGGTACTTCCTGCTAAATCCACTGCTTTCTGATTTTTTTGACACATTCGCCTTTGTCTATTCAGTCCAAGGATACGAATAAAGGTTATACAGTTTTTGCTCAGGGTGAGTATATGTTTTCTAGGATTTTGTTTCAGCGAGAGGGTCTAACTTTTCTTACCATGGCTAGTATTAGAATCGTTATAATTCATACTACTACACTCTTCTTAAGTTTGCAGTCACGGAATAAACATCTTGAACGCAGAATAATTTTCAAATCCAGACAGTGATTCAGGAGACGAATGCAATTCTCTAGAATATGTAATGTTCCAGTATTTCTTCCCTTCACTTCCAATCTAGAATTGTGGATATCTTGTAAGTCTCGGTAATACATAAAGCTCATAGTCCTGACGCCATCACTAACAAAATTCTAAAACAATTTTAAAACAAGCTTTTGTTACTTTATTAGTTAATCTCTATGTGTTTGAATATGCTACATCTACATCTACATTAGTACCCTGCAAGCCGCCTTTCGGTGTGTGGCAGGAGGTGCAAGCACCATGAATTTACTGAATTTACTTCGCTAATCTATTAATTTCGCGTATCGTTCGCGGAAAAAATGAATTCTTGTATCGATTCGTTTTAGCATCTATTTCTCTGATCTTTCTCGCAGTGTCTGAACGGCCTATGTAACATGGGGGGCGCATTATGTCAGCTACATCATCTACGAACGTGCTTTCTCTAAATTT
>KZ308818.1:219708-305626 GCA_000376725.2 Ladona fulva
ATATATATAAAGCAGAAATTCTGTGGGTTCGTTTGTTTGCATGTTTGTTTGTCTGAGATTGAAGTCCACACCGTTTGTCTGATTTGCGTCAAACTTTGCATGGGTGTTCTCTGAGATCCGGAAGGAAGAAGTGTCACCTTTTTATTCGATAACTTTGCTGGGTTTGGACCAAGATCGTTCAGATAGCTTTCCATGAAAAATACAGGTAAAGTTTGATTTTAATGGTTGCAGACATTATTTCTGCTGCAAAATTAAATCAGAAGGAATAGTCCTATAAAATCAAAATAAGTACCAAAAGAAGGGAAATTGAATAAAGATTCTTAATATTGTCGTGAAATATCCCTTTCGATTCGAAGTTGCGAGAATTAAGATAAAATATACGAATATTTTGTGTATTTATTGTTTGTAAATAACAATTACATAGAGAGAATTCATGCACACAAATGCGCCAACATAAATGTTTCAATATTATCAATAACTCTGGAAATTCGCAGGATCCATTTCTGTAAATATGAATTGTTTCACTTTTAGTACAGTTTTTAGGAGAAACTTTTTCCTAAACCCTAGATTGTATCGTACGCAATTTTGCGTTTACTCTAGCGATTACTGGACCCCCGATAAACAAATCCTGACTACGCCCCTGATGTACTTACCATATGATATGTACATCAGGGGACATAGATTGTACGCAAAGATTGCATTCAATTTATATCATAAGTTTTTTTTAAGGTTTTTAAGTTAAAAATTTGTTCTGCACATGATCTTCCCTTTCTAAACACTGCTTGGTATTCTCCTATGTTGTGTCCTACTTGCTTCTCTACTCTATTTATAATGCTTTAAGTAATATCTTATATGTTACTGGTAGTAGGGAAATACCTCTGTAATGATGTATGTCAGTTCTGTCCCATTTTTTGTGGAGCGGATATGTTTCCAATCGCCTGGTATATTTCCTGTTAACCAAATGTTTTTGATGATTCCATGTACTTTCTTCCTTGCCAGTTTTTCCCCTAATTTCCACATTTCTGCTACTATCCCATCTTCCCCTGGTGACTTATTGTTCTTCAGGGTATTTAAGATAGTGTCTATTTCTTCTTGAGTTGGTGGTTCTGTCTATGGTCCGAGTCTATGTTGAGTCCACTCCTCACTCTAACATCCATAATTTCCGTGTAACTTTCTTAGCTTATTGCTGCGTGGTCTATTTGTTATTCACCTTGTCTTGTATTTGGAGAACTCCATGTTTTCTTTTTCCTAGGCAGTTTTATAAAAGAGTCGACATTAGTTTCAGATTGAATTGCTTACAGAAATCAAAAAGTCTTTCCCTGTTCCTGTTTGTTATTTTATGTGCTGGGTAGTCCCCTACTACCAGAAGTTTTGAATTTTTTTCCTTTCCAACTCGTACATTGAAATCTCCTACTATAATTTTAACGTGATGTTGTGGTATTTTTGATGTTTCATTTTCCAATAATTCCTAGAAATCTTCTACTCTTTNTTATTTTATGTGCTGGGTAGTCCCCTACTACCAGAAGTTTTGAATTTTTTTCCTTTCCAACTCGTACATTGAAATCTCCTACTATAATTTTAACGTGATGTTGTGGTATTTTTGATGTTTCATTTTCCAATAATTCCTAGAAATCTTCTACTCTTTCTAGGTTGGTTCTGTTATCTTGGTTTATCGGTGCATGAGTGTTAATGATAGTGTACCCTTTTTAACCTGATCTAAAGGAGAGGAATGAGATCCGTTCTGATGGTGATGTGAAGTCCATTATAGAGTCTGTTAAATTTTGTTTCACCATAAACGCTGCTTCTAACGTTGCGATATTTTTGGAATTCTTCACTACCGGTTTGCTTTTATAAATTCTGAATCTATTGCATTCTCATCAGCGTATCTTGTTTCTTGAAGTGCTGGGATGAGAATTTTTCTACACTTCAGTGTGTCTGTTAAGTGTTTCAATTTGCCTATTTTACGAAGAATGTTGATGTTCAGTGTGCCCAGTAGGCGTTTTCTCTTTGGTTTTAAAGTCCTAAGAAGCTCCAACTCTTTCTTACATGATGTTGTGGGCTCTCCAGAATCCGATGGCCACAATTCTTTCCAACGGTGGAGGATTGGTTACCCCCAATTAGTAGTTAAATTACAATTGGTTACCCCCAATTAGTAGTTAAATTACAATTGGTTACCCCCAATTAGTAGTTAAATTACAATTGGTTACCCCCAATTAGTAGTTAAATTACAATTGGTTACCCCCAATTNGATTTTTATGCGAAAGAGTTCTTTCGTTTTCACAGGAAAAAATGGCAGCTACAAGGAGAAAGTTTCTCCAAATCCAAATATTTATCACTTTTAGGTAAATGAAAGATGTATTCTCTAATGGAAGCTGTTGAAAATTGCTACGGAGATTTGTGTTATTGATTTAAGAGATAATTTTCATATATTATCGGAGTGTATGAAACCTAATTAGCAACAAATACGAAAATATTTCCGCTATTTGCTTTCGTGAGAAGCGAAACTATCTGAACAAGAATCAACTTCTCAAGTGCGGCGAAAAGTAGAGCAAAAAGATTACTATAATGGAGAAAATCTTACGTAACATATCGCATTAAATGAAATTTGAAAAATATTCACTGAGATTAATTTAATTTTCTATTTTTATTTTTAA
Source organism: Ladona fulva (assembly GCA_000376725.2). Classification (NCBI taxonomy): domain Eukaryota; kingdom Metazoa; phylum Arthropoda; class Insecta; order Odonata; family Libellulidae; genus Ladona; species Ladona fulva. Next base: position 222,363 of record KZ308818.1, read on the forward strand.
GTTTTTATTCTTAAGTTTAGGAAATAGCAATGAAAAAGAGAAAAGGAAGAAACTACAGTGGAAATAAAAAACCCTAAGTACTTAGGAAAATATATCCACCGTAGTAAAACACCAGCAAGAAGGGGAATCAGCGAAACTAACAGATGACTCAAGTTTAAATTAAAAATTCAAAGAAAATAATTCTCTGTGACCTGAAAAGAAAACAATATTCTTTCTACAAGATTTTTCGTTAGAATTTATTTATCATGCTAAACTTTATAATCACTACCCATTGTAATAATTTTGAAATAAGCCCTAAATGTAAAGGTGTCATGTAATATTCATTGAGTTAAACTAAAGATCGATTCAAACCGGCGTTTTTCGGTGGTAGAAGAAAACGATTCGATATTTATCGCGGAGAGGTAAACAAGACGCATTCAAATAAATCGCACACCGAATAGAATTTCTGGATGACGAGTTGAGCGACGGATTTCTTCGTGAATAATTGACAATATGAATGTGACATCGATCCGATGAGGCTTCCCTGCTTCTCAATCGTAAATAAACGGGGCGATGGAATGAGTGGCCCGCTGCGGCCTGCAAACCGCACCAAGAGGAGGGCTATGGGAAGACATTTCTTCTGGGCCATAAAACCGCTCTTCATCGTGGCCCGCGTCCTCGGATTGGCACCTTTTCCACTGCATTACGGCAAGTTGGAGAGCCCCAGCACTTTGGTCAACTACAGCCGATCGCTATGGCTGTCCGCTTCTATTTTCAGTCTTTTCTGTCTCCCGGAGATGGTGCAGGTGCAGATGGACTCGTCCACCGAGAAGAGCGTTCCCATTAACGCTTACGTCAACGCCGCCTGGTGGGTAATGTGCGTGATGCTGGGAGTCACGGGGTTCGCGTGCTTTTTCGCGAGGAGGCGGAGGATGCACCTCGCGATACTGCAATTGGTGCGTTTCGATTCCTCTTCTAAATTGAAGGAGAGTCTGAAATACGCCAGTGTCAGACGACTGCTTCTGTTCCACTCCTTGGGTCTCTTCATTCTCGTCCTCTTGGCCGTGGTGCATCAGATTTACTCTCTTTTAACTCAAGCCCTCCAGGACAGCAACGAACTTACCCTTTTGGGCCTCTACTGGCTGCTGGTCATCCTTGTCTTGGACTCGCAGTACTTCACCCTCGCTTGGATGGTGTGGTATCGCTTCCGCCTGCTGAACCGCGCGGTGACTCACGTGATGGAGGGCGTCCGGGAGAGGGTCTCTGCCATTGGAATGGGCGAGAGGGTGCACGTCCAACAGAACGCCGCTTACGTTAAATCCCTCGCTTACATGGAAATGTCCCTTTTTCACCTGGTGGCCAATCTTTGCGACGCCTTTGGCCCTCTGGTGTTAGTACAGACCTGCTCCAACTTGGTGCAGATAACTTTTCACATATACTATTATGTGGAGGAAATGATGGGGCTCATCACTCCAGACGACACGGTGTACGTAGTCGGGGATCTGGCTGTATGGTGCGCACCGTATATGGTAGGAATTGCTGGGATCCTTGCTTCGAGCCATATCACATCCAGAGAAGTACGTTTCCTCCCTCATTTATAGCATATGTTGCTTTAGACGAATAAAATGAATTCCACCTCCCTGAGATTCTTATCATTCCTCCCCGTTACATAAGCCGTTCTAATTCTGAGAGAAAGATCATAGAATTTAAGTGGTGAATTATATGGTGATATTAAATGGTATATCGAAACATGCGTCCCTCATCATGGACCAACTCCATGTACCATGGAGTAACTTTGAAAAAAGGGAATCTGATCTGGTGAATAACTAATCAGTCACCGATGCTTAATATGAAATATGGCATTAAAAAGAAATGATAGAGAGAAAATAGAGAATAAAAGTAGTTAAGGAAACTAAAGGTAAAGCCAGAAATTTTATTGAGTATCTCCATATGGAAGTAAATTAGATACCATGTGTTTGAATGAAAGAAATGATAAATCTTTCTCTGATGATGAGGAATGAGAGATCATTCCAATATCTGGACAAGAATTCGTGTATGCGCAAATTCACAGAGAGAAATCAACACGGTTTTCGTAAGACGCGATCCTGCCAGTCTCGGCTGGCGTTGTTAGTTCACGATGCGTGGAAATCTGCTGAAAATAAAAGGCAAGTCAATGCGATTTTTCAATTGATTGATTTTCGGGAAGCATTCCATATGGTCCCACATTACAAATTATTTCATAAATTAAAAGTTGCTTTGTTATAAAGTAGGTTATTCTGGGATGACACTGTAATTGAGGGATATAGGCTAATAGATTATAGGGATATAGGATAATAGATTAACCCTGTCGAATGATTTAGGTAAATTATGAAATGGAGTGAAGACTGGCAATTAGAGCTCAATATAGACAAGTGCTCAGTAATTAACCTCTTCGAAAGGAAAATAATATCAGTGTTTATTCGTACAGCCTCAAGGAAAACTTTATTAACAGTAGATTCGGTGAATTATCTTGGAGTAAACCTCACGGATAACTTATTATGCAGTACTCACATTCGTAATACGAGTATAGTGGACGAACACTTAAGAAACACGGATATGTGAAAAGAATAGTCGGTAGGAGAAAAAGTGCGCGAGGGATGTTACGTTGTGTTAGTTAGGCCTCACCTTGAATATACCTGTAGTGTACGGGACCCTGCAGAAAGAGGTTTTATTCGAGAATTAGAAAAATTACAACGAAAGGCGATACGTTTCGTAAAAAATTTTTACGACAAATCCGTGAGCGTTATTCAAATGCTTCAGGACGCGGAATGGGAAGCTCTAGTTAATAGAAGATTTAGACAGAGACTCAATTTACATGATAGGTTTATAGAAAGTACATTCTTAAGAGATGTAGCTGATATTGTACGTCCTCCCTGTTACATAGGCCGTTCTGATTCTGAGAAAAAAGTCAGAGAAACAGATGCTAGAACAAGTAATTTCAAAAATTCAATTTTCCGTGAATGACACGCTCTAGTAATCGATTCAGGGAATCGATTCAGGCACTCCCTGCCATACGTCGAAAGGCGGCTTGCAGGGTATATATGTAGTTGTACATACATGCAAATGTAGAAAATATGAAATGTTTCAGTCAGGAGTTGAGATTTAAAAATAGGAAGTAAGATATTATGCTATTTGAATTCTTTAAAACTATGCTTGAAATGGAGAGTCCTTGAGTATAAAATCAAATTCGTTAATTTTGTTTTCCTCTTACCTTCGATGCATGTTTCTGGGTGAGAAAGGCTGACCAAACGGGGGTTCTGGTGTCTGAAGCCCTCCTGAGAGTGAAGGACCATCAGGCAAGACGAGAGGTAAATTTGAAAGTCTCTCAAAAATATTTGTCATTCAGAGGTAGAATTTTAATGTTTGTACTCAAAAAAAAACATGGGTGAGTTTACTTTTATTACTGCTGCAAATCAAGTAATTGAAGACAAAACTACTGTATTTATCCGAATCTAAGACGACCTTTTTGTCAAAATTTCAACTGCAAATATTAAGGATGCTCGGCTATTTTTGTCTGATTAAGCAATTTTATTAAAATAAAAAGGGACTGAGTTCCTCTCAGATATTTCCAGTTTGAGCATGGCTAGTTAATGAGACCCAACTCAAAAGAAATTGAAAACGAAAACTAATCATTTTGTAAATTCCTTGATGAGACAAATGGTTTTGGCATGACCACTGCCTTCTGAAAGGAAAGTTTCGACACAGAAATTCTATTCCAACAGAATGGAATGCTCCACAATTCCATTGCATTGTACTCAACACATTGCATAGTTCTACATCCACACATTTTATTGTAATTAAATAAAGTAAAATATAAAATTTGGAGGTCGTCCTAAACGAAGGGATACCCAAACGAAATCGAACTTTTTTTAGAAATTAATTTACTTAACTTTTAAACAAAACACTTTTGAAGTACTCTCCACTGACACTAATAATATTGTCTAATGTTTTATTCGATTGTCCAAAACATTTTTAAAATTCATCTTCTGTGATGCCCAACAGCACCTCCATGATTTTTTCTTCGCCTCAGCTATGTAAAAAACACTTTTCTTTCACATCTCTTTTAATTTGTGGAAATAAAAAGTCGCAGGGGCCAAGGTCAGGTGAATAGGGGAGGAAGGGGCTCAGGAGTCATACAATTTTTGGTCAGAAATTGGTGCACAGACAGGGCTGTGTGAGCACGAATTTGACAGCCACACATCTCATTCCCAAGTCTTCTATTAAAATTCACCAAATTGAACTCCAAGTCACTCCAGACAGCTCCACAACTTCTTCAATGGGCGTTCATTGATCTTCCAGGATGATTTTGCAAATGTTTCAATATTTCCATCGGTTCGGGCCATGGAAGGACGACCAGAGTGAGGTTTGTATTCAACTGACATTTCACCTCTTTTGAAAAGGGAAAACCAAACAAACCACTCAAACTCATTAGTTTTCCCAATAGCAACATCCTTGTAGGCCGTTTTCAGCATTTCAAGAGTTTCTGTGCCAGTTTTTCAGAGAAAGAAGAAAAACTTTACGGCTGTGCACTGTTCATGAGAATCAGACATTGCAAAAACGACAAGCAGGCAAAACAACTGTCATTAAGAAATTCACACAAGCAGAACAGAGCCTTCTTTAGTAACAACTCTTGGCCTACTGACTCAGGAATGGTAGTAGCTCTATATGCTCCTTGCAGCAGAACACTCTACAAAAAAAACTTCGACCACCACAAGATCAGATCGGTTCCTTTTGGGTACCCCTTCGTACCTCAGAGACATCTGTGGAATATTCCTATGATGAAGTCTGTCATTCCAATGCAGAAGCATCTCTGAATAAAATGAGGTCTTTGGCATTGACTTTGTAAATCAAAGAGCATAATTAATCATTCATTTCGCTTTAGCTACGTCTCTTCTCACACCAACTTCTGCACACCAAAGTGCGATTTACTGCCTGTGGATTCTTCACCCTGGACTTCAGCTTGCTTACCTCAGTGAGTATGACCATTTTATTTAAAAATATTTAGAATTATACGTCAAATAATAGACTCTTATTTACTTCTCTGATTTTGACTGCGAATAGGGCAAAACCTCATTTCGGAAGTCACATATGCATTTCTATATCGTGAATACTTTTTGCTGTTCTTATAACTAAAGTAATTAATACAGTTATCCAAAGTTTTTATGGATGAGTATGTATTTATTACTGTAACATCGTTATTATTATAGATATACATTACAAGTAGAAAAATGTTCAGTAGGAAAGCATTCAAAATGCAAAAATTTTAAAATGTCATAATAAAACAATAAGGGAAACGGGTGCACTAAATCCCCTTTCGATCACAAAATATATTCTATTTAGAACATCAGAATTTATAGAGATTTACCTCATTCAGCTACTGATATCGGATGGATAAATACAGTAAAATCTATTTAAAGCGCTCATGCGTGACTCTCTTCCGGTCTCCGTCACTATCACACGAAACAAATTGTTAAAATACAGTTTAAGACGCTCTGTCATCATAGATATAAAAGGCAGATGTTGTCCGTCCCCCAATTTATCTCAGAAACGGCTTGACTAAGAGATCTGAAACAAACTGCATCGTGTTTTTACGATGCTAAACCCGCAGGAAAACTATTCTCACCTCTGTAAATGCCCGGGTTCGAACCCAGGAGCACAAAATACGTTTCCATAAGAGATGTACATAAATTACGCTTTCAGGACTTGCAGAGGTCGCTTCTTTTACAAAATTAAATTAGAAACAATGGTCCTACGAAATTGAGACCAGTGTCACAAGAAAGGAAACTAATCATAGAATCTTACTTTAGTCGTGAATCATTCATATACCTACATTCGAAATTGCGAGAACTTTGATAAAATACACGGAAATTTCGTAAAATTTTTCGGAAATAAACAACCCATCCCTTTGATGACCAATGCAATTGTTGAACATCGATTTCATGAGTTTTCCTATATAAATCCACGGGGGTATTAAGTTAGTATATTTTTCCATAAGAGATGTACGTAAAATAGGTTTTCGTTACCTGCAGAGGTTGTNATTAGTAGTTAAATTACAATTGGTTACCCCCAATTAGTAGTTAAATTACAATTGGTTACCCCCAATTAGTAGTTAAATTACAATTGGTTACCCCCAATTAGTAGTTAAATTACAATTGGTTACCCCCAATTAGTAGTTAAATTACAATTGGTTACCCCCAATTAGTAGTTAAATTACAATTGGTTACCCCCAATTAGTAGTTAAATTACAATTGGTTACCCCCAATTAGTAGTTAAATTACAATTGGTTACCCCCAATTAGTAGTTAAATTACAATTGGTTACCCCCAATTAGTAGTTAAATTACAATTGGTTACCCCCAATTAGTAGTTAAATTACAATTGGTTACCCCCAATTAGTAGTTAAATTACAATTGGTTACCCCCAATTAGTAGTTAAATTACAATTGGTTACCCCCAATTAGTAGTTAAATTACAATTGGTTACCCCCAATTAGTAGTTAAATTACAATTGGTTACCCCCAATTAGTAGTTAAATTACAATTGGTTACCCCCAATTAGTAGTTAAATTACAATTGGTTACCCCCAATTAGTAGTTAAATTACAATTGGTTACCCCCAATTAGTAGTTAAATTACAATTGGTTACCCCCAATTAGTAGTTAAATTACAATTGGTTACCCCCAATTAGTAGTTAAATTACAATTGGTTACCCCCAATTAGTAGTTAAATTACAATTGGTTACCCCCAATTAGTAGTTAAATTACAATTGGTTACCCCCAATTAGTAGTTAAATTACAATTGGTTACCCCCAATTAGTAGTTAAATTACAATTGGTTACCCCCAATTAGTAGTTAAATTACAATTGGTTACCCCCAATTAGTAGTTAAATTACAATTGGTTACCCCCAATTAGTAGTTAAATTACAATTGGTTACCCCCAATTAGTAGTTAAATTACAATTGGTTACCCCCAATTAGTAGTTAAATTACAATTGGTTACCCCCAATTAGTAGTTAAATTACAATTGGTTACCCCCAATTAGTAGTTAAATTACAATTGGTTACCCCCAATTAGTAGTTAAATTACAATTGGTTACCCCCAATTAGTAGTTAAATTACAATTGGTTACCCCCAATTAGTAGTTAAATTACAATTGGTTACCCCCAATTAGTAGTTAAATTACAATTGGTTACCCCCAATTAGTAGTTAAATTACAATTGGTTACCCCCAATTAGTAGTTAAATTACAATTGGTTACCCCCAATTAGTAGTTAAATTACAATTGGTTACCCCCAATTAGTAGTTAAATTACAATTGGTTACCCCCAATTAGTAGTTAAATTACAATTGGTTACCCCCAATTAGTAGTTAAATTACAATTGGTTACCCCCAATTAGTAGTTAAATTACAATTGGTTACCCCCAATTAGTAGTTAAATTACAATTGGTTACCCCCAATTAGTAGTTAAATTACAATTGGTTACCCCCAATTAGTAGTTAAATTACAATTGGTTACCCCCAATTAGTAGTTAAATTACAATTGGTTACCCCCAATTAGTAGTTAAATTACAATTGGTTACCCCCAATTAGTAGTTAAATTACAATTGGTTACCCCCAATTAGTAGTTAAATTACAATTGGTTACCCCCAATTAGTAGTTAAATTACAATTGGTTACCCCCAATTAGTAGTTAAATTACAATTGGTTACCCCCAATTAGTAGTTAAATTACAATTGGTTACCCCCAATTAGTAGTTAAATTACAATTGGTTACCCCCAATTAGTAGTTAAATTACAATTGGTTACCCCCAATTAGTAGTTAAATTACAATTGGTTACCCCCAATTAGTAGTTAAATTACAATTGGTTACCCCCAATTAGTAGTTAAATTACAATTGGTTACCCCCAATTAGTAGTTAAATTACAATTGGTTACCCCCAATTAGTAGTTAAATTACAATTGGTTACCCCCAATTAGTAGTTAAATTACAATTGGTTACCCCCAATTAGTAGTTAAATTACAATTGGTTACCCCCAATTAGTAGTTAAATTACAATTGGTTACCCCCAATTAGTAGTTAAATTACAATTGGTTACCCCCAATTAGTAGTTAAATTACAATTGGTTACCCCCAATTAGTAGTTAAATTACAATTGGTTACCCCCAATTAGTAGTTAAATTACAATTGGTTACCCCCAATTAGTAGTTAAATTACAATTGGTTACCCCCAATTAGTAGTTAAATTACAATTGGTTACCCCCAATTAGTAGTTAAATTACAATTGGTTACCCCCAATTAGTAGTTAAATTACAATTGGTTACCCCCAATTAGTAGTTAAATTACAATTGGTTACCCCCAATTAGTAGTTAAATTACAATTGGTTACCCCCAATTAGTAGTTAAATTACAATTGGTTACCCCCAATTAGTAGTTAAATTACAATTGGTTACCCCCAATTAGTAGTTAAATTACAATTGGTTACCCCCATGGAGTAGTTTTCCAATTATCCTTTACCATCATGTCTTGGGTTGAAACTATATGTGGGAAGAAGTTAAATTGAATTATGGCAACACTCTCGATGCCAAAAATGTGAAATGAAAATTTGTACTGAGTTGGTATGGAAGGATTCTAGAACTTAAGGTTTATTTAGTAATTAAAACACCAATACGCCCAAATCGTGTTTATTTGCTGTTTAAAATGTAAAAAAATTATTCTTTAAATTATCTTTTCAAAGTTTGATTTTTGCAGTCAGGATAAATCTTCCGGTGTTCTTTTTCGCAACGTAACAAAAATATATTTTTTCCCTCCTAAACCGTGATTAAACCATGAAAGTCTTGGATCAACTTGACCGCTCTTTCAGCTGTATCGTTCACTGCCCTCAGCGTTGAAACCTTCTTTCTGGCTTCTTGAGAAGAAGCATTACTTGACCAAATAGTAGGACATTCTTGGAGAAAACTGTCATCAATTTTAAGACGATCGAACGATGATTGATTCTGACTGAAATGAAGTCGTAGATATTTTTCTTTGAAATAAAAAAAGATAAAGTCAGTTAAAAAACTGTGATCTAAACAGAAAACTAAAGAAACAACTCCTATATTTACTTATCTAACCTACCATACAATGGACCGCAAAGTTCTTCCTTCGATGGGATGTAAAGTGTACCATGAGTTGATAAATTCTCATTGGTTAAATTTTCAACCATTTTTACTTTAGTTTCTTGACCCACGTCATCGTCAAACAGTGACAAGACAAACTTCACCAGTCAAATACCATAAATTCTGGCTTATCTTCTGTAAAGCTGCTTTAGCGATGCTTTTATCAATTTTTTCGTAAGCCTTAATCGACTTCAAAAAGCACAAATCTAGGTAAGGTGCTTTTACTGTCAAAATACATTGGAGCCATGGCTTGACGTAGGATGTCACGATGAACAGGCAAACCTCTAACAGCGCTGCCTAATCCTTGCTCGTAATTTTGAATTGATCACTAAGTAATGACATTTTTAGTTAATAAATTGCTCTCGGAATCCATGGAGCTTGGTGCATGGCACCTGGAGGTCAAATTTTAAATTTTCTCTGTGTACCTCCGCCTAAATATATCACAGAAAGCTCTGTCAATTCTCGAAAGTCATCTCTGGCCATTTCTTTGGTCAGTTCAGTTCGGTACAACTCAAGCAGATTGTCAATTTCGGAAGCAGTCATGTACAATGCAAGATTTTCTTTATAGCACTGTATTTTGTCTTGATCGATACTCTGCCAGTTATCTCGGAACTTTTTGAACAGTGGAATATCAGGATTTGTTGCCACTTGACTAATTTTTACTTAGAACACACTTTTTAACACTAAATAAACACTTTCATACACAAAAGATTTTGCTTGCCGCAAACCATAACCATATCACTATTTGTTTTTGTTCAAGAAACACACAGACACCATCGATATGACGTGTATTTGAAGCCGTAGTATCACAACAAAAAATTGCACTTTATCTTCGAGATTCCAGCCTACAATCGCGTTCCAAACAGCCTGCGCCTGTCTGCTTCCTGGAGAACTTTCCAACCTTGGCACAGCAATAAGTTGTTCTTTATTTACATATAAAATAACTATCGGAAGACGTTCTTATTTTGATTTCCGAGCATCTAAAGCAGGCAACAGTTTGCCAACCCAGTGAACAGTCACAACATCTGGTACCTCGTTTTGAAAATTAGCTTTAATGCTTCCGCACGCTCTTTCCGTTTTTCCGTACGAATTCATTGAGTCGAGGACTTACTTATAGGAAATTCATCAGTATTATATCCAAATGCCTCAATGTTAGCTTCAAGAATAAACATTGAATCTCTCATACTTAACTGACTCCTATCTAGCGCTGCTACTAATTTTGGAATTATGAAATTATTCCGCAGAGTTGTTTTACTGGTTCCAGGTTCTATGTTTTCGATCAGAGTTGGAAAATCTTCTTTTAAATGCATGTCATTTTCATTTGAATCAGAAGATGAGTCGTTTTATTTACACACCTTGTTCAATGAACAATTGTACGATGTTTTTTCGCTAAAATCGCATTAACAAATGGAAGGTTTTCAGTGACGCCTTACTTAGCAAGTACTGACATGTTTCAATACAAGTCGGCACGGGTTGCCGAGGTCCTACGTTTATGAAACTTTATTCACAATTGTGTTGACATCGTATAAATAAATTAAGAGGGTATGCGTTCAAAAAAAAAAAGACTGATTTTTTTGGGATACCCTCATATATATACACGAATATATACACACACACACGCACTCACATGATATACTGGAGGTGATAACTTCCCTCTTTTTGTACCACTACAAATTTCCACGAAAGAGCTCTGACTCTCACATCTCATTTGCTCATTAAGAAGGAAATTGATTTTTATATGTTAATCTATCTAACTCTAACTAATATATTATGCAGTCACCACTAATTTCACTATTCTTTTGTACTGAAAGATGACAGCAGCTGTGGTGACACACCTTGTCATATTGGTGCAGTTCCAGCTTGCAGGAAAAGACGGCCAGCCAAAATGCAACTGTACAGCTACGGACAATAGCACTGCCCTTGCGCTGCTGCCCACAACCCCGACACCTTGATTAAACGCTATCGCCTCATCGAACATCGCCATAATAAATTATTGTGAATGCATTTATTACTACGTGTTGTCATTTGCTTGCTGTGAAAATGCATTATTTACTTTGAGATATTTCTGAGTAGAAGTATAAAAGTTAAAGCCATACCTTTGGAGATTTTCGTACTTACAACTTGTTTAATAATGACTAATCCTCCAAATGGTCATTTATTGTGAAATATAATTTAAGTAATAAATCGTAAAATAAATTATATTTACAGGATTCAATGCCTTCTTGTTCTATTTGCAAGGTGCTTTGAATGATTTTCTGCTTGTAAGTGAAAGAAATAATACAGAAATAATTGCAGACGGCCCAATAATGTGTGGACTTGCTTCTCTGTCAAAATTCCAGCGGAAAGCAATGAGGAACTATCTGTCACTCCTTATCTTGCTTTATGCCGTAGCGCTACTTTTTTGGTATTTCCTTGCACTTTTACTTTAGGGCCGCAAACGTCATTGAAAGACAGTGATATCGTGCTATTTATATTATATACCAGTAAAAGTTGCTTGTACATACACTGCAAGCTTCACTGTCATAGATTTTCCTACCTCTCGTTTCGTACAGTCCCAATTTCAATAACAGGTTTAATTACTCAATATAAACCTTGAGAAATTGAACCTATAGGACATTGAACGAAGGACCATTTATATGAGTTTCATTACTTATTAGGTCATAAAGTACAGTGTTCTGTAATTACTTAAGGTTTCATTTCGGAATAATTTCTGGATGGGCCTTAAAACGACTTCCAATGGCTTCCAAATGGATGAAAAATTGACGCGCCCTAGCGTCGAACCAGGTATTTATTGGGAATCAGCAAAGGGAAAGAAAGGGGCTCCTTGATAGGAATTTTTTTCTCCTTATCGAGGAGCCCTTGACAATGGAGACATTTTTTCTCTGAAATGCGCATTGGGATTTCCCCAGAAATCTGTAATATGGAGATTCCCATTTTTCTCCAAACGTCAGTTGTGCCTGCCGGCATACGGCTTATGGAGTGTTTAAAACCTCTAAGGAAATTGGCATACCTAAAATATGACATAGTCACGAACCCTTTTTACATGCCGAGTTATATCTGCATTGCTTTTCGGGAAATCCGCCATAAAATATTTAAAATATGACCTGTGTATTTAATTTTGGAAGAATATTTCTCAACTATGGCGGGTGAGAGAATCAGAAGGCAGTTGAAATCATAACCAGAGTGAGGACTCGTACTGACAGGGCATACATGCTCTAGTGAATCGCTAGAGGAAGGCAACTTATAAAGTATGAAGCAAACAATTTATAACAGCACACGTTATAGAGTGGAAGTTCCTTACTTATCCTGATAATTATTATTATTCTCTCATAAACACTACTAGTAGGTTAAATAATCTGGTGGTAGTGGTTATACATTACATACTATATACATACATAAAGTCGTGCATAGTCATACATGCAAGTAAAAGATAATTAGTCCTCATTCTGATCAGACAGTATACGTTGAGTGGAGAACACAATATCTGTCAGGCATTTGCCCAAGGCGGGAGGGAAACCCCTCGGAAAACCTCCCTCTGACAGAAGTCAAGATAATACATAATCCAACCTTAACAAATTTTATCACACCTCATAAAAGAAATACATCTTCACGATTCATAAACATATGAACAGCATCACGAATATTGGCATGCACTTAAACGAGAATGTTTAAGATGTATCGGCATTTGAAGGCATTTCTTGGATTACGCGAGATGAATCCGGAAAAATTGTCGTCGTTCAGTTTTATCCGTATTGATGATGAGTAGTATAAAAACATTTTTCTTTCTCCGCACTAATGAAGGATGCAAGGAAATGTCATTTTAATTATTTCCAGACGAGTGAAGCAATTTAATGAAAGGCTTACACACGAGTTTTTCGAAACGCATTTTTAAGAATATATCCGTCGTAAAAACGTAATTTCTTAAGGTCATTTTTATTTTACAGTTCATCCAAAGTTGTTTCTCTGGATAATTTGTTTGCAAATGCGTAAAAAACCAGTCTTCTACTTTCAATCGTAGTGAAATATTATCAAAAAGAGCAAACAAACAGGCAGGAAAGTTTTCCATTTAAAATAAATAATATTTTTACCAACATTTTAGAAATACCACGGCATAACAAGTGTGAAAACAAAACCTTGTTATTCCTAGGGATTCAGCCACACGGCTCTACTATGCAAAGTAAATACACCTTTCCTCAATCATAGAAATTGCCTTTTTATTGTATAAATTCTTCAACAAATTTTGAATGCATTCTTTACTACAAATATCACTAATAGAACGATCAAAAATATAAAGGAACTATGCGATTTCATAGAAAAGTGTTTTATCATGGGCCTAGAAAACGGCATAAATTTCAAAAATATGTGATTTATCATCTTCGTCATCTATTATCATCTGCATCATAGAAACTTTTTTGTTCTAGAAAATCAAAAACTTTTATGGAAAGAAAGCAGTGTTAATTATGCGTCACTTTTATCGTTGTAAATTTGTATCCACTGTAAAGTATTTGTAACCGGATTACATTATCGTAAAGGTTAAATGAAAACATTATCGAGCGTTTTCATTGACAATTGTGGCATTTGGTAAAATTGCTGAATTCACTCCCAATTAGTAAGAATTGATTAATTATAACAGCACATTAAACAAAGTACTGCTATAAACTCAGTAGTTAAATAACATAATTCTCAAGCGTCAAATGCTGTATTTCCCGGCCAATAAGACGCAATTTTTACCGCGAAAATTTAATCTAAAATCGGTCTGGTTCTTATTAAACGAGAGTGAGCATTTTTTCTGACGTCGAAAATAGCCATACAATAGTAATTGTAAACAATATTGCGCTTTGACTCGTGGCTTTTCTCATCTATCATTGCAGAAGCCTTTCTAGCAATGTTGCGCTTTTCTTTCATTCTTCCGTAAATTGGCGCTCTTTTACGAATATCATTTCTTTGTTTCACTTATAAGCACCTTACGTTTCTGAGTGTTTAATCTTTGCTTCGTTCACCTGAAAAACCACGGTGCGTCTTATAGGTCTTTATGGGCCGAGAAATACTGCATTTAATCTACTGGAGATAATTTCACACTCCTACTATGTATGAACATTTCTATCATGAATGCTAGGAAAGATGCCACTAACCCCCCCGCCCAAATAGTCAAACAGACGGCGAATAGTTGAATAGGCAGTGGCTCAGAGACTCCAAACTGCTGACTTCTGGATTGACTGCCGAATTGGATGGGACGGCTGCCGTTGGGCAGAGTTCCGTCGATCCAAAAGCGAGGAAGTCCAGACGCGATCACTGCGCCCAGGGCCTTGTCCAGCGCCGGTATCAGCGCCACTCCGTCCCGACTCATAGCCCAAGCGTGGCCCGAGGCCAAGATCTCGACTCCGCCCATCCTTAGCCTCTGCATCATCGCTTCTTCTCCTCGCAGACCCCATCGAAGGCTGGAACTTTCGTCCACCAGTGCCACCCTTCGACCACTTCTCGCGGAATCCAACAGATACCGCGCGCACTCGTTGGGACTCTGCAGAACCTTCATCGTGCGTCCGAAAGCCCTGTACACTGGATCCGAGGAGTTCATCAGATCCCTCACGACCAAAATGGAACTCTTAGAGGTAATGATCTCGTACTTGTAAAGGAGCAAATCCTCGAGGGAAGAGGGATCGAAGGGCAGCGCCGGTGTTATCAGCGAAGAGACGAGGTTGCTGCTGTAAAGGGTTATGAGGACAAAGGAGAACAAGGTCCAAGACACGACGATGACTTTCAAGGATCTGTTACGAAGGAGCAAAGGCGGGGTGGAGGATGACTGGCCCATGAGGATGGCTCCGGTGGCCCAGATACCTGTGCACAGCTGCTGGATACATAGCGTCCGTCGGCATGGGATGAAGAGACAGATAAGGAAAGAGGTGAGGATCCAGGAGAGAGCTAATGCTACCCACAGTGCGGTAGAGAATGGCCCAACGACGCCTACGGGGGCTCCAGGAAATCGGACGTAAACGAAATCGCGAGGCTCGCGATTGAATATCTGCGTGAAGGGAGTCTGCAAAGTGCGCGGAAGTGTCAAAGAAATACTCCCCAAAGCCAAGTCCCCTAGGCCATCGGACATGCGGTTGATGATGACGTCCCAAATCCCGGTGCTCTCGTCCAATCCTTTCTGGCTCTCCGGCATGCTCTCGAAGTCCAACAGCCTGCTGCTGAAGTTGAGGCTCTTTTTTATGGAATTGAAGATGTTTCCTTCCGGACCCGCCAGACCCGCTTTGCATACTCCATCGGTCGCCTTCGAAGCACAAGAAATGATCGGAGGGTAGGACAAGTAGATGACCAGAAGCTCGTGTCCGTTGAGATCGAGAAAGTAGTCGGGAAAAATGTGTTGGTGGGTCCCAGAGGCAATGAAATGCAGCGCCCCTGCTCTGGAGCCGCAGAAGAAGCATGTGTCGAACAGTTTGACTTCGTTGGGAGTCGTCGCGGCGAAGACGACGTTGGTGAAACGAGCCAACCGCTTGTTCTTCCTCCAGAAGGCCTCTCCTCTGTCCTCTTCCGAAAGGAGCGATTCGCTGAGGACGAAGACCACTTTGTCATGAGGACGGACGTTGCCTTCCTCATCAACAAACACTTCGAAAGTGGAAGGCTGCCGGAGGAGGACGATGTTGATAAATTGGAGTCCATTTGGACGACGGAAAGCCATCCTTTGCTTCTGGGGGTATGCAACGATGACCCTATGAGGTTGCGAATCCGGGAGGAATAAATGCGCGAAGTCGATCGGATTTGCAGGATATGACTCTAAATGAAATGCGAAACGGAAATTCAATCGAGAATAGTGAGAAATCAAAAGTGCCAAAAATGTTTCGATCTTCGAGCCGTTGGAAGCAAGGATTTCTCGTGAAAGAGAATTCGAAGAGGGGCGAAAAGTTAAAATCATCAACACACAAACGAAAATGTATTTCGGTCGATTCATCTGTCGCTTCAAAACACAATCGTCAGCTCGCAAATATTTAACGCTATCTTTTCAAAACTCTTCATCCTTTAAATATAATTGTAGGTAGTAGTTTGAGCATTATTGAACTAAGAACTTATCGCGATCCATAGAGAAATAGAATATGGCATTGCGATGCCAACTTTCTGATTCTGAAGTAAATTTAAGATCAACACCTGGGGTAAATCGATTAAATAGTTGGAGTTACGAAACTTCTGAATCGTGATTTCAGAATTGTAGTATTTTAAAAGCTTCGAAAGCACAAGTGGGCCCTCACCTAGAGTCGAACCCTTGACCGCTTTCGCCAAAGGAGAACGCACCATTCATTTGGTTATCTTAAGTTGAGAACACTTCCGACACAACTTAAACTCGTTAAAATTGTTAAATATATGGAAAATTTTTAAAATTTATTCGGTAAATAAACGGGCAATAAATATTCACAAATACTTATTAATCGTCCACTGTTACACATTTTAAGATTTAACGAGAAAAATCTTGGGGGGGGCTCAAATTAATATTATCTGACAGTGATGAGAGTAGACTACATGATAGTACTGAACGGTGCCCACACCCCCTGCCACACGATGCATATGTAGAACGGCTATTCTATCTCCAATGCGAGAACTATTCCCTCCTGAGCCAATTCGCATGTACCTCGAAAAATCGATCAAAGTTGAATATAGGGGGAAGCCCATCCATCATTGCAATGCCTCGATTTCTGCTACGATTCGTAACAGAAAATCACCCAAACGATGTGATTAATCACAACAACCCCCATTTCCCTCAGGGAATTTTGATTTTCATTCAAACTGTGGCCCTGACAATGTCATCTCAACGTAAATAATTAAACCAGTAGGCGTTCTTCTATGTACATAAAACTCCTTTTCATCGCGTAGCTTTAAAGCTTTAGTTGCCATTAAATGTTGAGACATACAGATGATTCTTCGCCCAGGGTCGACGCCGGTTCAATTAAAAGGTCGTAATGAATGCATTTGTATCGCGCGCAGGATTTATTCAACGAATAAGAAAAGCATCGAGGATTATTATTCATGAATCGTTTAAACTCTGTTAACAAAAGTTGTAAAATATTCCAAATTTCCGTGAAATTTGCGAACTTGAAAAGGAGTAATCTTGACAATAATCTAATCTTTCTCTATCGTTCTCCCATGGGTAAACAAGGGAATCTAATTTCAATGATTAGTTTCTCACTGAATTCAGTACGAAGACAATTTTATGATTTTAGTTCCATGTCATTTTCCACCTCTTCGGTCTCTTCTGGTAAAATATCTATTCCGAACTTTTCTTTCGTTATTTGCTCGAAAATGTCGATTCTGGTTTAAAAGTCTAACTTAAACAATGAAGGAACTTTCACTCATACATGTTTGACTCTACATCGGATTCGTGAAGAAAATAAACTACATAGATATGTTCAAATTTAGAGAAATTCGTTAATTATTCGTGTCACTATTCACGATTTATTCCCGACCATACTCTTATGGTGGAAGGGCTTGTGTGTTTCTATGACCTAGAGAACTAAACAGGCGGGAACTTTGTTCCTGGTAGGGTCATTAGGTAAGGAACAGACGAAAGGTAGTCCACACATCGTCTGTACCTAGGTGAGGCAGCTGCAAAGGCGTCTGTACCTCTGTACCCCGTTGGGGCGGCCATTACAAGTGATGGTGAGTCAATCACCGGATTCTGAAGATGGATCGAGCTCTATTTCCTGAGATTTCCCCTTCTGTTAGGAGAGAGATTATGGAGTCATTTGCTCTCAGTCGTGGAAGTTGCAAAGCAGTTTGAAATACATTGTTCTAGTGCATCTACTGCAGCAATAACGGGAAGGGATCGGTTTTCGTGCAGCGAGAGTTAGTTATACGATATACGTACGATATGACTACTATGCAATTATTATAACCAAACGAAATCTTTCCCGAAGTTTTCCGGTACTGGTAAAGATTAAAATTGAGTAGAGAATGACAAAATAGCTTTCGTTAGTGTGATATTTCTATTTTGCATGTTAGTGTGATTAGCTTATCCGTTATACGATAACAGATATATTTTAAACTAAATTAAGTCCCGTCTAGCTTGACGGGGGTGTTTACTAGTTTCATATAAAAAGATAGCCACAGTAAATGATATGACATCTGTTTTTATTTCTATTTCCCCCCTGCTTTACCAGCTCTTTTCTTTCATCTCGGTTGTATTCGTAACAGTAACGTGCTAGCAGGACCGGCCTTTGGGGGTGGCAAGTGGTGCGACGGCACCGGGCCCCGCGCTAACAGGGCCCCGCCGAGGCCCCGCGGGTGTCGATTTACCATTTAAATTAAGAATTTAAACGTGAATGTAAAACCTAATTTAACCGTTAAATTCAGATTTAAAACTGCAGCGTGGAAGCGTTTTCACGCGAGTAATAATTATAAGCTTATTCATTTTTTATAACTCAAAATGCCGCGGCGCAAACTCACAGTCTTGCTACTGTCAGCGCGAAGAATATAGCTTATAAGCGATAGAAGGCTTGCAGCACCCTTCGTCGTTCCGTGGTTATTATTTGCCGTCTTGTCAAAACTACAACGTTCCCGCTGAACTCTCGGAATCATATTGTTACCGCTTCCGCTACATTATGACCACAACGTCAGGCCCCGCTCACCAGTAAGGCCGCCTCTGCGTGCTAGACATGTCCTGATAATTAAAAACGGTTCCTATCGAGGACAGATAAGAATGGGAATATCTAGAAAGAATAACTCCAAATTAACAACCTAAGGTCTTAATCGGTCTGAAAGCTAGCAACAAAGCACCTCAGGTATGTTGAATGAGTTAAGACGGTGGAGGTTCGAAGGTTTTTCAGAGGATATATAGTGTTAAGTGTAAAGTTGCTTTCACTCGTAGAAAGATCAGGTTTTTTCTAGGATGACTTTAAATTGTGGTGAATCGATGCTTTCCTCAGGTATTGGCCACCCAAGCAAAACGTTTGAAGATTTAAGTGATCGATCAAAAAGAAGAATAGCTCGCTTGCGTGAATCCACTATCGTAAATAAACTCGCATCTACTACAAGTTCCAGTCTCCCAAAATCTGAAAGGAGTGACACAGCACAATTATTGGCAGAAGAAATATCTGGAAGCGTGGAAGCCCAAATAGAGCCAGAACATCAGACTTGGAAAAACAAACGCTGGCACCCAGAAAGTAAAACTATACACTGCTGATGAGGCCCTTAATTTGTTGGTGGAGGTCACTTATGAAAACTAATAATTGCAACATATGTTTTCGTTATCTCAACCGATTCACCTGATTTGGTTTAATCTGAATTTGGCCTTTTTCAATTACCTTATAATTGTTAGAATGCATCCAGAAACAAATTCATGGAAAAACTGCATATATCCAAATAATAGTCATATTTGTCACTCCATTCCTTAAGGCTGAATACAAGAGATTACTGTCTGCACTTTGGCTGCCAGAAAGTGTAGTTGTACATGTGATGAATGTTCTAAACATGGCTGCACATATGTTAAGGTATAGATAAAAATCTAGGGTCAATTTTTATTGGTGGTACAAGAAAAAGCCTGTAGTTTCTAGCCATAAATTAATGGGGTTAACCTTTAACTGAGATCAACTCACTTGATTATATTGTTCTTTATACTTAATGCAACATCAAGCAAAGAAGAAGTCATTTTAGTCTGAGGAAATCCTACTAAGGCCCTATCGAAATGCCTTTGAGCTAATAATTTACCTTGACTCAGTTGCCTTATCAGTGTGCGGTAAAATTTATAGCCTATCTTCTCGTAATAGAAAGGAAGATGACCTTAACTCAGAATGGTATTTGATTTATGGCTGCTTGGGTAATGAAGCATTCCTTGCTTTTACACCATTCATGTATGTTTCAATCAACTAGTTTATGGCATTTAACACACACAGATTAAAATTGAGATTTTAAAACTTGACTGAAGCACTCTTGATGCAAAATGATAGGTGTATAAAGAGCTTGGATTTGTTGGTGTTAGAAATTCCAAATTATAACTAGTTCAACACTGAACCAAGGAAATTATTTTAAAAATGGAGGTAGGTGGTATACTCCTTACATATAATATATTAATTATTGTTATTAATTTCTTTTTTTTTATATTCCTTTCCATTTGGAAGTCACATTTTTTACCACCAGAAGGGGAGATAAGTAGTGGAGAAGGCAATGCTTCTGAGCATCAATTAATGAATTCCATCAGAGATGATAAGAATCAGCTATCAGTGGATGAAAACCAGTCAAAGAAAGTAAATAATGAATTAATCATCATACCATTTTAATGAAGTTTATTCTTTTAGTCTATAGAAGTTCCCTTATGTACATACTTTGAAGTAGTTTCATTGTAGATGATGTTGTGTTGAACTTAACTCTGATTTCAGAAGAAAGGATGGATGTTAAACATCTTCCTTTGTGGACTGGTGACCAATGTTGGTGCTTGCGTACCAGTTGGATATATGTTTGGGGTGTTAAACACTCCTCAGGCTGTAAGTAAATGTAGCCATAATTATCTATTAGCTTCTGCATTACTTCCAAATAGTTCTATCTATCTTCCCTTAATTACATAATCATTTAGGCAAACAGGTATACATGAAAAGAGGCCACATTTTATAGAGCACTTAGGTTTAAACTCACAGAAGAATTATGCATTTCCATAAAATCAAATGCAATACTTCACAATTCTTTTATATTCCTTGGGTTCACATACATACATGTACAAAATTTCTACATTTTTCTTTTCATTTATTCGTCTATATTATATTTTTCTTTGGAATTCGATTTATTGTATTACTTCTAAGTATACTATATCATCAAACACTAATTTTCTACCTTTTTTCTTTGCATATCATATTTCAAATAACAAAATCATAAAAAAAATGCTATATGATATATGGTATTACTATAACCCTAATTAGTTGTTCAGTACATCTCCCATAATACTTAGGTAAGTGTTATATTAACAAATAAAGAAGAAGCCACTTGAAAATTATGTATATTAATAATTATCTGTACTTTTCTATTGTAGTACATGGAGGCTTAAGCCAATCAATAAATATGACATAATTCACTCATCAAATGCAGGTGGAGAAGGATACTTTTAATGCTATTCTTTCATAACATTTCAGATCATAAAGGATTTTTGTAACTCCTCCATAGAATATAGATATGGAGTGCAGATGAACCTTTCTGAGATGAACCTCCTCTGGTCTGTTATTGTATCTGCTCCTTTAATAACTGGAATGTTTGGATCATTATTCAGTGGTTATTTTGCTGATAGATATGGAAGGTGAGGACAAGGTTGTCTAAAATTGTTTACATCTAAACCATTCAATTAGTAACAGTTTAGAACATGGGTGTCCAACCTGTGGCCAGCTAAAAACCTTAAACCATTTCCATGTAGCCCAGTAGATAGTTTTTCTTGAAGATTTCAGACAATATTCAATACAAACACTTAAAAGTGGAATAAGGCATATACAAGTTGGAATCTATTATGAAAAGTGAACTACTACACACACTTTCCTCATTACAGTAATGGAGCAAAAAAATACCAATTTTTGAAGAGTTATTGCCTATAATTTCAAACTGCCCCTTCCTATTTTTAAACCAACAAAGTCTTTATGTGGGAAAATTAGGTTTGCTTAGGACGAAAGCTGTTTTAACATCCCATTTTATGTGTAATTAAATTAAAGGGTGGTTATTTATTAAAGTGACTTATACAAAATAATTCAAAATTGCATATGTAATAACATTTGTTAATTTCTATATGCTGCCTTGAAATAATGCTTTCTGAAGTTTCATATGCAAACAACTTAGTCTAGATTGACAATCTTAATTCAGAAATGAATTATATTAAAGATTCAACACTGTGGAGGGATAAATTCAAGTCTCAGAGAAGAGATTTTGAAAAAAATAGAAAGATAATATTCCTATATGATATCATGGTCATAACTTCCTATGTAGCCTCTATGAAAATATTTTCACATTTGAAATTTATTTTAAGTAAGATCAGGAACAACTTAACTACCAAAATTTCAGACGCATTATTTGTCTTAAGGTGGTGGAGCATAAACCAGAACTAAACATTTACTAGTATATTTGTTTTTATAATAATTGGAAAAATAATTTTGAATTTTTGTTTTAAGATTAAAAAAATTCATAGGAATTATTTAGTATTGTTAAAAGTGCTACAACAGCTAAGTCCATTTTCCACAAAGGCCTCCACCAGGAATCAAACCCAGCACCACTTTCACCAAAGTTGAATTTGTTGCTCACTTCCAGTATCTCTATCCAGGAACCCCATTGGAATAATTTCCTCAATAAAATTAATATTGTTAACCACTTAAAGACTGTTATCAAAATTAAAATACCACTGACCCAAAACGTCTTCTATATCAATTCTCACAATTTAATTGATTTTGACCTGCAACCAAAACAATTATGGAAAATTCTCCAACATTCAATAGCCACTTCAAGTGGGCCTTAGGTCTTGCTTACTTTCTGAAGCTAACTTGCAAATTTAATCATAAAAAATATGAGATACTAGCATACCTACCAACTTTTAGCTACTATCTATCCCTCAATCAGGCAATACCTTGCTCCTATAATGTTAATTAACAAAAAGTTTACACCTCTTTACAATTTTGCACATAAAACAAAATATTTTGTTCCTCATAGGAAATGGACTCTATTTCACTGTCTGGCTATACAAACTGTGGCTGGAATTCTTCTAATTTCATCAAGGTGGGCTCTATCTTTTGAAATGCTTCTGGTTGCTAGGCTGCTCCTAGGATTTGCTGGTGGTATGGAATATTTTCATTATCCTTGTATATAATTTGTAAAGTGTCTGTCCATCTGTCACCCTCTATATTTTTACAAGGATGCAAACTGCAGGTTCCAATGGTTTAAAAATTGTAAACAATATACATGACCCTTATACATATATTTTTCATTCAATGTAGCTTTAATAGAAAGTTTCAGATCACTGCATTATTCATTTCTAAAGTTCAAAGTGATCCTTCAAAATATTTTGCAGAATTTGGCAACATCATACCTTGCTCCTCATGTAACTACATAAGTACATGCACTTTCATCTAAATGTGGAATGCTCTTTGGCTGCAGAGATTTTTTTATCTAAAGCAGTGATTCCCAAAGTGGGTTATGCTGCCCCCCTATGGGTGCTGGTCTAATCTAGGGGGGGCGCTTGACTAAACAGAATTTTATCCCATTGCCTGGCATCTTTATTCCTCGATAGGGTTTTACTGGATTTATAGCATCAGTACAACGTCAGAAAATTGTTGTACAGTAATTTCAAGGATATTTTTATAATTGCAGTGTTTAATTTCTTTTTCATCTTTCATCAGCTGTAGCCATACAGATATTAATTTTTGAAGATTTTCATATTTGGTGGGTGGTGGTTTGGATCCAAGGCGACCGTAGCATGAAAAAGTTTAGGAAAAACTGATCTAAAGTGTCCTAACACTGGTGACAGACATTTGTTTAATATTTTTCCACTAATGAGAGCTACATTTTTAAATATCATTCTCTTAGCTAGTAACTGAATTTATCAGCAAGGGAGTTTAAATCTCACAAGAATAGAGTGAAGTTTTAACACAGCATTCATTCAAACTTATCATCCATACACTTAGATCTGTTCCACCTAAATGTTGAGGTCAATTAATTATAACTTGAGTTTAGGACATTGTAGCATATTCCTTTCTTATTCTCTCTAGCGACTTTGGCTTGAGTTTAAGAAACTTAACAACAAAGGAAGAGAAAGATCTATCTTGTTCCTTTGTTTCAAAAATGTTCTGCTTAAATTGATATCTTAATTTTTAGGTCTGGCTACAGGTGTGTCACCAATGTACCTGACTGAAATTGCACCATCCAATTTGCGAGGGACTATGGGTGTCCTTTGTCCAATGGGTTTATCCACTGGAGTTTTCATTGCACAGATACTTGGCTTTAGTTTTATTCTTGGCAAGTATATAAGCAACCAATACCACTTCATAAATATCAAAATTATATTCATATTCATGAATTCCCAAGAATAAATGTTTTTCATTTAGGGTTGAAATATTTCCCTAACACAACAAGCTTAGCCTTTTATTGCTAACAATGTCAGAGTTCTAGACCAGGGTCACCCAAATTTCTTGGCCAAAGGAATTATAAATTCCATCAAGTATGTGGGCCAATAAGGACTGCTAAAATCAGACCACCTTCCTCTTGCACATACAAGTATTTTTACGTTGCTAATATCATTCAGATTATTACTCTAATCAACAAAAACAGTTTAAATTTTTAGTTTTAACAAATAATTGCATAAAGTTTTTGAGAGATTGCAATTTTTTGATCAGGAGATAAGTATTGGAAATTAAAATTTATTTACTCAAACTTCGAGTATTAAAACCTTTAGTGGTCCACATTGAGGTACTCATTCATTCATGCTGTAACTTTGGAAAGAAAGAAAGAGACACGGCTGTTAGAATAATATTCAAATTAATTAAATAAACCGCTGCCCAATCCCTTCCATTTGTTTACACTACTACGTCACACCACAAGAAATCCAGATTCAAACTACTGAAGATGAGAACATGGTTCTCGAAATGCATATATAGTACCTTGATACGTGTGTGCTTCCCTGCAACATTACTGGACTATACCAACTGGACCATACCAAAGGCAACAGAGAACCACACCAAAGATAAGTTTTATTTTTATTATCTTTACATTTTACGGCTTAAGGAGTCAATCTAATTTGAATATTACTGCCGTAACTTGGACGACCATGATCTAGACTGTTAAAATCTCCTTGGAAAAAGTTCAAACTCATAAATTAAAAGATTTTGTTTACACCCTTTTTATGTTTATTTCCTTAACAATGGTGCTTGAATGTCACAGCAAATTATGAAATGGGATATGCATTCAAAACTTTTTTTTATAGAAATGAATTTATGAAAAATAGGGTTCAAATATGGAATATTACATATGATAATGGAGTGAAATTTGGTCCACGTTTTCTTTTCTGAATCTTAATAACCCCTTTTATTTATCCATTTCTTTCTTAATCATCCAACGATCCTCCCCCATTTGTGGTCCATACCACCAACAGACATATCTCATTTCTTTTCTTAACTGCTTTAGCCACTAAAACTCTATTTAGCTATGTTAATGTTTCCAGATTATTATGTACCATAATCCATGCAAGAAGCATTATAAAAACATAACACAGTAACAGCCATCACAATTACACCACAATTACATCACAATTACACCACAATTACACCACAATTACAATGTCATAGTCTCTCATTTTTATTAGATATGCAACTTTATAAAAATAAACCATTTTCCTTTAAAATTTTTGTGATATTTTACCATCATATCTCCAACCTGTTTAACACTTTCATAAGTTTTCTCCTTTGAATGTAAACAAATGATTCACTGGAAATATGCTATAATCAAACATGGGGTCTATCTGTTAACTAATCTATCTGCTATAACCAGTGAAACCTGCTTAAGACTCATTTCAGGGGAATGTTTGAAAACTACATTAAAAGCAAGATAGAATTAAATCCCGAATATGACAAATTTTTGTTTCTTACCTGTCAGAAAACAAAAAGGAAGGGTATTTTGGATCTTTTATTAATAAATAAGAACTCAGTTTACTTTATTTTGCACAGTTGTTATCATGAGAGACCACAAACTATTGTAGTGTAATACTGTTTGCCTTCTTGTCAAAATTTTAAATAATGATCATCTTTCAGACAAGGAGAGCAACTTCCAATGTTACTTCATTTTGGTATTTTTTTCTTTCTACAATGAAGCAAATTTTATAAGATGGATAATTAGGGAAGGGAACACTGCCAAGCACTCATAAATCCAAAATTCTGACCTGAGAAAAGACTGATGAGGAAGATATCACTCTATCTCAATGCTAGAATTGGCTACAAGAATTGGATGAAGATATACTATGTTATATTTTGCAATACATGTTTTCTCTCAAAATTAGTCATCCTAAACTAGAGTGTCAAAAGGCATCCTTTTAGAAGTAAAATAGAGCAAAGGAGGAGGGAATGGTGATAAAGACTGTACCATATTTCCCAGCCCATGAGATGCACCAGCCTATAAGATGCACCATGGTTTCTATTAGTTAATGAAGCAAAGATTATACACTCAGGAACATCAGCTGCTTATAAGTAAAACAAAGAAACGTGATTCATAAAAATATGTCAATTTACAGAGGAATGAAACAAAAGTGCAACATTGCTAGAAAGGCTTCTGCAGTGACCAGAAGAGAAATCCATGAGTCAAAGCTCAGCATTGTGTACAATTACTTTGGTATGGCTATTCCTGACGTCAGAAAACATTTTCACCCTTGGCCAATAAAATGCAGGCTGATTTTAGATTAAATTTTCATGGGTGTCTTATGTCACAATTATGTTGCGTTTATTAACCATTCAACATGTACATTAGTGCAGGGTGAAGAAGACCACACTGACTGACTGGAGCACATTATTTTATATTAGAGAGAGGTTGGTGGAGATAGATAGGTATAATGTAATCATCAAACTTCTGCTTCAGCGTAGCGTATGTCCTGCCACACACTCTGATAAACTAAAGGCCAACAGGTGATCCTCTGTCTTATTGCCCATTATAAATAGAAATTGATTAACCTCGTCCGGTTGCATGAAAAGACCACAGCAGCGGCGGTATTGCTCCCATCGTGTACTCCACCATGTGCAATCTTCTGAACAAAAATTAAAATTGACAGGTGGTTGCAGTTGAATGACCTGAAACCATTGCATAAGCTGTGGAGGCACTTGCTGCTGTGCAGCCTGAGGCAAAGCTTCATCTTTGTTAGGATTCCCCATGCTTGGGATCCCACCGCTGCCACTGTGTCGCATTTATTAACCACTTAACATGTACATGTATGTGGGGAGAAGTGAAAGACCACACTGACTGCCTGGAGCACGTTCACTAAGGAGGGGTTGGTGGGGATAGAATATACAGTTGGGTACAATGTAATCCTGATGTGGCAGGGTAAGGAAGCAGTAGCAGTAGGACGGGAGGGAGCGAGGCCTAAGGTATGCGATGAAAACATAATGTAACAAACAGCTGGCCCCAAACATCTTATGGGCTTGAAAATACTGCAAATGATTTTTGGTCAATCAAATGAGGCAGAGTATTGCTATAGCAGGTTGTAGTATATCTGGGAATTGGAAAATCTGTCTCATAAACTGTAAGCAGAGCATTTAAAGTGATATTTTTACCACATTTTTATGTCTGGGACCAAGTGATAACTGCATATTAAGCCAGATAGTCTTAAGCAAAAGTTTATAAAATTATTTTTACTCCATTTAATTAAATCAGGCATGGGTATGTTATGAAAAATTTTATAAAGATGATTGACAAACTTTTTTGTTTATTACATAGGTAATGAAGGTACGTGGAATTATTTGCTGGGGTTGCACATCTTACTGACTATACCCTCAATGGCTGTGCTGATTTTCCTTCCTGAAAGCCCCACATATCTCTACGTTGTTAAAGGACTTCAGGAGAAAGGAATTAAAGGTTGTTAAAGTGAATGGTAATTTGGTGGAGGCTATTTGTACATCAGTATTATATATATCATCATCATCCGCCATTTTCAATCTGACGTCAGATATAGGCCTCCCCAAACGCTTTCCAATTTTCTCTATTCTGAGCCTCTCATTGCCATGCTGGACATCCAAATGGGTGGTGCTTTTATATCTGAATAAATTTCCATTACAAAAACTCATCATGATAAATTGTAATTGTGCCTGGAGGGTAAAAGACAGTGGTTCACCAGGCTGTCTCACTGCCGGTTGGTGAATGAATGCCTCTCACCATTTGGCAGGAGATATTGTTGAAGCCTTCTTAGTATGGTTGAACCTGAGCTATATATTGGCTCCAACCTCCGTTTACACCCCTCTGCCCCGATGAGGCTATGAACTGTGGCAGTATGAGGGGGTTGCTTTTCATATATATTAAAAGCAAAATGTCCATCCTCCTCTCTATCATAGATATGGCCTAGAAATGGCTTGATGCAGACATGTGAATCAAACTGCATTATTTCTTCTTATTTGTTTTTATGATGCTGAAAGGCCAATGAAAACTATTCACCTCTCAGAAGGCTTCGGTTCAAAACCAGGAGCCCACAAAATATTTCCATTAGAAATGAAAGTATCTTTATAAAAACAAAATATTTCACCATATCTATTTATAATTATTTAAAAGAATTAAACAATTAATTTACACAAATTTTTTTGATCATTATCAAGAATCTTCAATTTCCTGGATAAGTCAATTATTGGTATTTTTCATTCAAATGTCAACCACTTTCAACACCAGGGTTGTACAACAAATGGCCCACTGACCATAATGTAGCCAGCCAGAGAAATTAAACCAACCCTCCAGTTTTTGCATAGATGCATGGCTATCTATATAAACTTTCATTTTGGTAATAAATCATCATCCATAGAAAATATATGTAACTCATTGGAACTTTTAAAGGAATTAATTTAAATTTTTGTTTTCAATTTACTTTGTGAGAAGAGTATCTTGTTAATCTCTATGTTTGTAAGTAGTCATTAAGAGGTAAATTTAGTGGCATAGGCATAGGCCTACATAATCATCACAAAAATTATATAACTATGCAAAAACACAAAAAAATACCAAGGAGAAGTTGTGTGGATTAGATAGGCTATCCATTCTCAATTTCAGAAAATTTTATTTTCTATTCTTTCCTAGGATTTTCTTTTGAAAGCTTACTCTTACAACTAACAAAGTACCATATTCCCAGCCCATAAGATACACTGTGGTTTCGTCTGGTGAATGAAGCAAAGATTATACACACAGGTCCGTAAGAAAAACAGTCCATCTTATGGGCAGGGAAATATGGTAATTTGAGAGTTTTCCATCAAACTAACAATCAAATCCAAAGAATCATTCCTACCAGAGGAAAATTTAAATTCAACAATAGCAACCAATCTAAACAACAAAAAATAAATGTTATGTTAATTTTTTAAATATTTTGCTGTTCAAAGTACTTGTGACACAAAAACCAACAAACATGATCCAAAGATATGTCCTTCACTTTTGCTTTAGCACATCTTGTCAGGTGGTGTATGGGTTGGTGTGCCATTCTAGCTTGATTGGATCCTCTGCTGGTCATGGTTTTTATGTGTTTTTATTTCAAGAATTAAAAGTAAGAGTGGTCTTGTGAGATTAAATTTTGCCTGGATAAAGTAATGATGATTATTATCTTCAGGAATAAAATAAATAAGAATTTAAAAACCTTTGTATTTGTTTGCTCTGAAATAAAACTAATTATATCTGTGGAAATTCAATGATGTATTTCCTAAATTTACGAACTATAACTTTAAACCTGGTAGATCACAAGACAAGGTCACAAAAGCCCTGTCATAAATCCAAAGATCAGATGTTCTCAGAATTGCACATATTAAGAGAGCTCCCAATATATGTCCTTTCCTGTGAAAAATTCCAGAGTAATATTCCTGGTGTCAGTGGTCTACCAAAAACTTCAATCTTTTGATTCAAACTCAAAATCTTTCTCTCCAAAAACCACCAACATGCAGTCTACTATAAATGGTTTTTAATGTTTTAGAGGTACAATGCATTCATGGGTTCTTGTTCTTCACTTCAGGAAAGAATTTTATATTTGTGAAGTCTATAGAATATGTTAATTAATTTATTACATGATTTATGTCACTAAACAAATATTATGTAGAAATAATGTAAAGTCTATCCATCATAAATTGTAATTCACAGAAATTTGACTTCTAATTCAATAATATGTTTATTCTTGCCAATGGGAGGAGACTGAGTTTTCTATGCCACATAATTGCATTTTTTGAAAAAATTCAAATATATCTATACTGTCATAATTCCTAGTGAGGGACTTCATTCTGATCCTTTTACTATAGGCTTCTGATAACTTAAATACACTACTGGGACTTGCGTTATTCCATAAAAATACACAAACTATACAAGTTTCTGGCATATCCTGAGGTTGGCTAAAGGTACTTTCCTCTTATAGTTCACTCCTTGTTTTTAAAATCCTCAATTTTTTGACATAATCTAAGTATTGCTTCTATCCAATCCATATCCTCTTCTACCTGATGTACAATATTTAAGTATTGTACATAAATTCAAGCAATGTACATTACTGAACCTTATGAGGAAATTGTTTACTTTGACAGAACTAAGTCGTCTGAGGAACCTTGGTCATAAGAAGCTGTTGGAAGAATTAGTGGAGTTAAATTTGGGGATTCCTTATCAAGGTAATGACAAGAGGAAAGGATTTGGTTTATTGGAGCTTCTTCAGTCACACTCCCTCCGGCTTCCCCTTCTAATAGTAATGAGCATGCAAGCAGGACAGCAATTGAGTGGAATCAATGCAGTGAGTAACTTCTAACCAACATCATAAAGGATTTTATGATGTCCTTCTTTTGGTTAGCCAAATAGATAGGTAAAGGTTGTCTGTCAAAAAACTGAGCATTTTCTGCATTATTGAAAGGAAATTTAACACACATTAAGTTTTGGCTGAATTTGATTACTTTTGGTAGGAACAATTTTTCAATATTTCACAAATTTTGATTTTCATAGATTATATGACCCTGAAAATTTGGTATAATTTATTATTAGCAAATATTTCAGAGTATAATTATGCAATAAAAGTTTATTTTGATTAATTATGATTTTTGCTAGATGACTGTTTAGATTAGTTTCATTAGGTTAGAACCTCCAGATACTCATGTGGATTATGTGTTTGATTTTGGTGAAAGGGTTTGTTTCCCAGAGGCTCACATGCAGACTGATCTTAATATTCAAAATTCCCAGAGGCTCACATGCAGTCTGATCTTAATATCAAAGCAGTTTCAAAATGATTACCACCTATTACTACATTGATTAACTAGATTTTTATTAATTCCTACATCAAGGGAAATATTTTGGCCTCACAGAGAGGTAAATTTTTTGTCATATAGGCATTTTATCATGACCACCACAAAATAATGTTGCCTTGAAACCTCAGGGAAAGTTACTGGAGTAAGTGGAACAGAAGTTGAGTTCCTTCAAATGATGGATAAATGTATTAGGGGTGCCCTGAGTTTGATTTCCTTTACAATCAGTATGGAAAAATGACAAGGGGGTAACTTTAAAATGATTTTGAACCTAAGAGCCTGCCCTGTTAGAGATGGTGAGGTGAAAGAGGGTTTTGATAGAAATAACAGAGGAACAAAAGAGGAAAGAGTGGGTAAAAATTGAAGGGAGAGGAATTGCTAAAGAAAGTAATTGAAAGTAGGATGCAAGTAAAAAGACATATTGAAAGATATAGGCAAAATATTTTAGATGACATATAGGGTGTATAATTCATCGAGAAATAAAAGAAACAGGGTTTCATAGAGATCATTAGAGTACATGAACCCACTAAAAGGTAAAGCACTTGTAAAGATACTGATAAACATCTAATAGAGAGGTTAGATATTATCCTCATTCATTTTCCTCGTCTCCTCCCTTTTCACTTATACAAAATCTCAGAGAGTCATATAGTTTAAGCAGCTCTTTAAAGTGTGCTGTGAGGTGACTCACATGAAAGAGTTGCATTTGCCATCACTAGTCACAAAGCATCCCATAAAAGAAGTGGAATCAACACATTATAATTTTAATTTAATATGGGTCTCAAAACCCATTTACCCAGTAAACATTATGGGAGTTTAGAGGTTCAAATACTTTTCTGAAAAGTGTGAGACCTGGGTTTGAAAATTTCATGAAAAGTTAATATCTCCTGTTTTTTAACTGATACAGCTTTAAATCTAGTATCAACCACAGGACATTAATAAAGATCATTAATATTAAGTACTACATTAAAGTGTGTAATAATTTCTTTAGGTCTTCTATTACTCCATGATTATTTTTGAAAGAGCTGGCCTGGGAAAATTTGGAAGTGAATTTGCCAGTGTTTGTGCAGGTGGAGTGAATTTAGCCATGGCTTTAGTTTCACCATGGTTGGTTGGCCGTTACACCAGGCGAGGGCTGATTCTCATAAGTTGCTACTCAGCTGCCACTTGCATTCTGATGCTAATTATCATCATTTTATTAATTGTGAGTTTTATTCTTTGTGCTGATATATTCACTCTTTAACTGATGGGTTAGAATTAACTTTTGGAACAGATTAATTAGCCAAAAGTCAACTTTGAAATCTTTTGATAGTTAGTAAATAGTTTTTACAGTGACATATTTCGAAATATATAATGATAAAAGGATATCATTGTAAAGTCGCCAAATTGAAATATATGAGAATGAATTTGCCAAAAGAATTAAACATGCTTACCTCAACCTACATAGGTCCATTGTCAAAATTTGCAGTGCTTAAATTATTTTGAAAGACTTCCCTGAATTAATCTTATCTAAAAGAAAATATAAACTAAACCATAGACCTCTTATATCAAGCAATAAAGAATATGACAATTTCATTGCAATCGATTCAAATGGAAAGTTTTCCACATGAAGCCCACTGTACCCTCATTTGAGGATTAATAATTTTCTGAAACATATACATCATTACTGTTCTTCAAGGACTTGGGGAGGGGAAGGATGAAAATTTAAGTGAAATATAGACCAAAGCAAAGGTTCTCCTTTTTCGCTTCTTTCAGTTGATTTTGGTATAGTTTCATATTAACAGCTTAGAAATTTGATAGTAATATGTCTGATTTCAGTGAGAATAGATCATTACTTTCTTAGTGAGTTGAATTGGGAATTTCAAGTTATTTTGCAAACATTGTGTAAATTGGCACTATACCCATGCAAT
Organism: Ladona fulva; assembly: GCA_000376725.2. NCBI lineage: Eukaryota > Metazoa > Arthropoda > Insecta > Odonata > Libellulidae > Ladona > Ladona fulva. The sequence continues at coordinate 255,348 of KZ308818.1, forward strand.
TGTTCCAAAAATTTGTCTGAAGACTATGCTATGTATTTTGAAGTACATACTCATAAACTAACATTGATTACTGTATTCAGATTATTAAATCAGATAACCCTTCTACAGGATTACTTGTGGTGGATGCCTTATCTTTCTATTGTGGCTGTTTTGGCATTTGTGTTCTGTTATGGCCTTGGGCTAGGACCACTGCCATTTTTTATTGGAGCAGGTATGCCAATTTTATGACCTTGAATAAATATCAATGAAAGTTGCACATTCTTCACGCCAAAATCCCTAAGATAGGCAACAATACTGTTAATTTATGTCACCAATTGCTTCTGCACCTAACAATATTAATTTGTTGTTGTGATGCAAGGTAGATGTACCCCAGGGATGGTGTTAACCATTATATGCACTAGGTCTGTGGACCTTTTCATTAAGGGGGGCAAAAAGGGAGCATTTTATTAGCAGAATAATCTCTAGGTGGAGCTCCAAAGTGGTCTTTGTATCTAGGCCACATATTGGTTGGTGTTGGCTGCACATATCAGTAGTGTATAAGTCAGACATTACAAAATATTATAGAAGCAGATTTACATTTCTACCCTGCAAGTCATATATGGAGTGAGTGACTGTTAATATTTAAATTCATGTTATTGTTTTCCTGAAATTCAATTAATGTTCTTTTTGTTAGATACTGCAGTTTTTCTATCTTTGTTTATGAAATTTTTAATACCATTAAGACATGAAAGGGAGACAGTTCCTATCAGATATTCTCATGGAGGCTTAAAAAATGGGTAGCTAATAAAGGCCAAAAAGGGATTGCTTTACTACACCACTGCAATAGAAAATGTTACAAATGGAATCATATGAAAGAATAACCAAGATCAGCATTTCTGGGACATAACAACATATTTAATATTGGATTTTTTTTCATTTATTCTTGTGGTAAAAATTATATTCCTAAACAATTGTTGTTACTATGGTTCTAAATACGCCATGTGCACAGCAAGTGATTAGGGTAAAGGGATTCGAACACAAGGAAAAGACCTTACTCTGCTAGCGAAAGCATGGCAACTAACTTTAATGGGTAACATAGACATGATACATCTAATGCCAGATGGCAGTAGTGTCACAACTCAAAACGAAATACATTTCATACAAAACCAAACAAGATTATACTTCAACAACAATAATTAATAAACAGAATTAAATATTGTCTCAAATCTAAGTCTCAGCGACAAATCATTCCAAGATTTTCCTACCTAAAGTAAATGCATTTTGCCTAACCGAATAAAATTTTTATATAGAGTATTAATGGGCATCCATTCAATGGAAACAAGTTGACATTTGAGAAAAAGCAGTGCCTTTAAGCAGCTCACAACAGCAGCATGTATTAAACAAAGTAAATTATGAAATATGTGATTAATAAATTTAATCCTATCAAAAGCAAGCACACTTTAACATTAATTAAGGCGCTGCAAAGAAAAACAATTACTTTTTTCAATATCATTTTGAATTTAGTTATGTATTTCCGAATAACCCACATTACATCAATTTATTAGACAATTACAGTGGTAGGGCTTAAATAATAACAATAGACAAACATACAAACCATTCCCTAACCAGAAATATCTGACTTGCCAGGATTCCAACCCGAGACCTTGGGGTTGGAACACTAGCATGATAATTACTCTGCCACTGTGGCCTGTTATTATAAGTCTACAATGCTGCTGAAATGAAATCTTCCACAGTGGCTATTCTATTACCACTTTTATTCCTTGTTAGTTGTATCACTTTCCTATACAATAGGTTGACCCTCCCACTTTCATCCAGCTTTCCTATTATCCACTGTTCTCTTGCTCTATTAGTTTCCCTTTTCGGTTTATTGTTTAGTTTAAAACTAAAGTAATGAGATTCACTAAGGGAAAGAAGGCTAAATTAACGATCAGGGTCGATGGGGAAAAACTAGAGCAGGTGGACAAATTCTCGTACTTGGGTAGTGTTCTATCTTGGGATGGGAGGTGTGGAGATGAGGTTCGAAAAAGAGTAGCATTGGCCAAGGAAGCTTTTATGAAGCGAAGGGAATTAATGACAAAGGGTCTAGATAAAGGAATCAGGAAAAGATTGGTAAAATCCTTGATATGGAGTGTTTTGCTATATGGGTGTGAAACGTGGACCTTACAAAAAGAGGACATCAAAAGATTGGAGGCATTTGAGAAGTGGGTGTGGCGTAGAATGGAGAAGGTGAGCTGGGTGAATAGAAAAACAAACATAGAGGTGCTAGAAATGGTTGGGGAGGAAAGGGTTTTAATTGAAGTATTTAAGCGCAAACAAAAGAAATGGGTGGGTCAGATATTGAGAGGAGAGGGATTGCTGAAGAATGTAATAGAGGGTAGAATGCAAGGGAAAAGACAGAGGGGAAGGCAAAGGCAAAAAATGTTAGATGACATAAATGGTGGGGTAAGTTACCAGGTAGCGAAGGAAAGGGCTATGTATAGGGAATATTAGGGCACATGGACCTACTGAAAGGTAGAACACTTATGTATGTATGTTTAGTGCCCTATATATTCTACACCCATGTTCAGTGTTGACCCTTTCTCATTTTCTTGGACAAGATCTTTCACATGATTCTTTCCAAATTTATGATCCCTCTTATAATCAATATTTGCTGATTTTTGCCTTAATTTCAATATTTAAAATATTAATAACACAGCAAAAAAATTTTCACTGAGTTGAAACTTTGCTACTAATGGCTTCTTGAGGAAGCAATACAAGCATTAAAAAAAATTGCAACTTCAAAGAAATGGAGGTCAATTTCTGATAAATTTTCTATTGAATGGCCTAGTAACATGTTACTGTATGTATAAGGGGGTACCCAAAGAAGCCGAGCTTACTTTTTAAAAATTAATTTACTTAACTTTTAAACAAAAAACTTTCTAAGTTATTTCTACTGACACCAATAATATTGTCTAATCTTATATTCCATTGTCCAAAACATTTTTTAAATTCATCTTCTGTGATGCCCAACAGCACCTCCATGATTTTTTCTTCGCCTCAGCTATGTAAAAAACACTTTTCTTTCACATCTCTTTTAATTTGTGGAAATAAAAAGTCGCAGGGGCCAAGGTCAGGTGAATAGGGGAGGAAGGGGCTCAGGAGTCATACAATTTTTGGTCAGAAATTGGTGCACAGACAGGGCTGTGTGAGCACGAATTTGACAGCCACACATCTCATTCCCAAGTCTTCTATTAAAATTCACCAAATTGAACTCCAAGTCACTCCAGACAGCTCCACAACTTCTTCAATGGGCGATCATTGATCTTCCAGGATGATTTTGCAAATGTTTCAATATTTCCATCGGCTCAGGCCATGGAAGGACGACCAGAGTGAGGTTTGTATTCAACTGACATTTCACCTCTTTTGAAAAGGGAAAACCAAACAAACCACTCAAACTCATTAGTTTTCCCAATAGCAACATCCTTGTAGGCCGTTTTCAGCATTTCAAGAGTTTCTGTGCCAGTTTTTCAGAGAAAGAAGAAAAACTTTACGGCTGTGCACTGTTCATGAGAATCAGACATTGCAAAAACGACAAGCAGGCAAAACAACTGTCATTAAGAAATTCACACAAGCAGAACAGAGCCTTCTTTAGTAACAACTCTTGGCCTACTGACTCAGGAATGGTAGTAGCTCTATATGCTCCTTGCAGCAGAACACTCTACAAAAAAAACTTCGACCACCACAAGATCAGATCGGTTTCTTTTGAGTTCCCCTTTAAACATACTCTGATAGTAATTATTTAAATAATGAACTACTTATATTCAATCAACAAGAAAACACTCAATGACTGTAATATAATCATAGTTTAATTTTGAGAAGATAATTAAGTTTGTTTTAAGTGAGAGTGAGCTTATTAGAGGTGATGTCAAATAATTTAACCTTAACATTGTATACTTCATGCATTCCAGAACTGTTTGAGATAGAGCCAAGACCTATGGCAATGGCTCTTGGGAGTTTGGCCAATTGGGGAGGAAATTTTCTTGTTGGGGTGACCTTCCCTCTTCTTCAGCAGTGGCTTGGCCCATGGGCATTTGCTACATTTGTATTGTCTTCTTTGGCACTAGCGGAATTTCTTAAAAGAAAGCTTCCAGAAACTAAAGGATTGGACCCAATCCAAGTATCTCATCTTTTCAGCCAGTGAATGTGTCAGCAGACACATCAAATCCATGGAAGAAGTAAATGAAGAAGATGGGGGAAATTCAGAAGTACCTTTAAAAGTTTGCCATTTCCTCCTCTAATTAGGGGAAGATTAGTTGGCAACTTGGTTGGCAAGTTGGCTTTTGACTTTTGAAAAAGTATGATTTGAATGACTTTAAATTTCAAATTATGTTTTAAGACATTTTCGATATTATCTTCTACAATCAAAGAATAATAGTACACAATGTAGATCAATACATAACAGCTTCAATTTCTTATCTCATATATATTAGATCAGATCACTATCAGATAATTGGGGGAAATATTTTATCTGCTATTATGTTGAAATAATCTGAATGTATCTCCAAAGACATTGGTTTCTACCATTTGTGTTTTATTCATTGGAGAGATGAAACGAAGCATTATGTAAAACATCTGTAAATCCAGCAAAAATAAGTACAGTGGAACCTCGGTTCACTTAATCCGTTCCTGGACCCTGGTCGTGAACCGAATTGGTCGTGAACCGAGACAATTTCTCCCGTTGAAATTAATGTAAATACAATTAATCCGTTCCAGACTCTGAAACTTTGTATTTTTTAAGTGCATTTTTGTTTAGAATGCACGTCAATTACATGTAAAATTAGTTATAAAAAATAAATAAATAATTAAATTTTAATACTTTACGTGAATATTATTTAAAATTAAATACTTTACGTAAGTTACCTTCGTTGTGGGGGTGGCGGTCGAGGAGGAGGAGGCTAGAGCTGAGAAGATGAATTCCCTTCCACAGAAACAGCAGACAGGTCTGATTTGGTGGTTTTCTGCACTTTTTTAAGTGGTTCGTCTCCCGATTTATCATCTGCTTTGCGCACAAGAAATCGATCTAAACAGGTCTGTCTTTTTCTTTGTTGCAAAATTTTTCTGAAGTGCGACATAGCATTGTCATTGAAAAGATTAATTGCCCTATTGGCTACAAGTTTGTTCGGGTGGTGTTTCTCAACAAATTCCTGCAACTCACTCCACTTACTACACATATCCTTTATCACAGCACTAGGAATAGTAACCTCCTCCTCCCCTGACGAATGGTCCTCCTGTGAGACCGTCACCTGCTCACTCTGCAATTCAGCAAGCTCTTCTGTGGTGAATTCTTCAACGTGATCATCCACCAACTCCTGCACATCAGCATCGTCGACCTCCAAGCCCATACTCTTGCTCATGGAAACGATTTCATCAACCACCTTGACTGCTTCTTCAAACCCCTCAAAGTCTCTTTCTGGGACACAATCAGGCCAAAGTTTTCTCCAGGCTGACTGCAAGGTCCGATAAGAAATCTCATTCCAGGCTTTATCGATGAGATTTATGCAGTGTAGGATATTGAAGTGATTCTTCCAAAATTCTCGAAGGGTTAAATCCGTGTCATTAGTGACCTGGAAGCATCTGGTAAACAGGGCCATGGTGTAAAGTTTTTTAAAATTTGAAATGACCTGTTCATCCATCGGCTGCAATAATGGAGTTGTATTGGGTAGAAGAAGTTTTACCTTGATAAAATTGTACTCGATCTCCAGACTTTCCTCCAGACCTGGTGGATGTGCAGGAGCATTATCCATTATGAGGAGACATTTCAAGGGCAGGCCTTCATCCTGAAGAAATTTCTTAACAGCTGGGGCAAACACCTCAGTCAGCCACTCCATAAATAGAATCCGTGTTACCCATCCCTTTGTATTCGCTCTCCACATGACCGGCAGTTTAGACTTTAACACATTGTTGCGTTTAAACACACGGGGATTTTCTGAGTGGTAAACAAGAAGAGGTTTTATCTTGCAGTCACCACTTGCGTTTGCGCATAATAAAAGTGTAAGCCTATCCTTCATAGGCTTGTGACCGGGAAGTGCCTTCTCCTCCTGGGTGATGTACGTTCGTTTTGGCATTTTCTTCCAAAATAAACCAGTTTCATCGCAATTGAAAACCTGGTGTGGGACGTAGCCTTCACTTTCTATTAAATTCGCAAATATATTAACGAATTCCTTCGCAGCATTAATGTTTGAACTTGCTGCCTCGCCATGCCTTATTACGCTATGGATGCCGGTTCGTCCTCGGAATTTTTCGAACCACCCTCTACTAGCTTTAAAATCCTCACCTTCGTTACTTGTACTCCGTGATTGTTTCAACAAATCGCTATGTAACAGCCTAGCCTTTTCACAAATTACAGCTTCACTAACACTATCACCAGCTAACTGTTTTTCATTAATCCACACTAGTAACAATTTTTCTACTTCTTCTAGCACCTTAGACCTTTGTCTCGTTATTACAGTCACTCCCTTTGCTACATAAGCAGCCTTTAACCCACACACAAAGGAAGCGGGAACGAACTTATCGGCACTTGAAGCCAGCGCCGACCAGCGAGCAAGAATGTTTGAAACATTATTTTCCAGCTTCCAGCGCGCTTGTAGTCTTATTCGGAGTCGGTCGTTTTTCTGAGTTTTTTTATATTTCATTGTTTTTTCCTTAATTCGTCTTTATGAGCGTCATTGACTGCGATCAGTTAATAGCTTGCGTATACGGAAGAAGACCCATATGGGATAAAAGAATAAAAGAAAATTCGAAATAAATATAAAATACAGTAATTTGAATTTAAGATAGCTAAATGTTATTATATTGCTATGGAATTTGTCCTGTTTCACTGATAAAGTAATCCGCAAATTGCTCACGAACTGTGTTCACTGATCAACCTGTCTGCAACTGTTTCTCAGGAACGATGCTGTGTTATGTCGGGGTTGCCTACTGAACTGGTCGGCAGCCTTGGTCGTGAACCGAGTTGTTGTACGCCAACCGAGTCAAAATTTGGTTGCCAAAGCTGGTCGTAAACAGAGTTGGTCGTGAACCGAGGCGGTCGTGAACCGAGGTTCCACTGTATTATGAGATTTCTGAAAAACTGTTTGAGGTAATTCTCTAAAGCCAGACTTTGAAATACTTATTGAAAAAGTAAACAATATTTTACAATCAATGTGTTATTATTTGTTGTATGAGTTAAATAGAGTTTAGCATGATATACTTGCTTAAACTGACTCTCGTTCTAAGTAATCGAGGATGAAATCGCATAGCTCAAATCCCACAAAGCAGAACAGAAGTACATAAACTAAAGACATTCAGTTCTCTAAAATCAGTTTATTTAAAATTGTCTTTCACAAATAAATATAAACATATTTGTCAAATTTTATGGCAGTCATGACAAAAGAAATATAAAAGAAAACTTACACATGGTACTGCTAATGGATATATTCATTATCTGTGTTTCTATGCTATAGATAAGCAATGAGAAGCACATGGTTCACATGCTTGAATTTAGATGAAGAAATTGAAAGAGAAAAAGAATGCTGCAGCCGGGAATGCAGCTGGGTCTCCCACTTTCCAGGCAAGTGCTCTGTCCTCTAAGCTACCATAACAGAACAATCCCTCCTTCAATTTCTTGGGCTATGATGGGACTCTGTGTGCTACAGTGTCAATTAAAGATGGCTCCAAACTCCTGCGCACACGTGGGACATCGTAGATGCCACCTCACCATCATAGCAGACGTTCTTAAGGCCAGGAATGGCGAAGTAGGTAAGCGATGAGAAGCACATGGTTCACATGCTTGAATTTAGATGAAGAAATTGAAAGAGAAAAAGTCTGCTGCATTGGCGCCCTCTGTAGCACACAGAGTCCCATCATAGCCCAAGAAATTGAAGGAGGGATCACTCTGTCGTGGTTGCTTAAGAGGACAGAACACCCGCCCAGAAAGTGGGAGACCCAGGTTCGATTCCTGGCTGCAGCAGACTTTTTCAATTTCTTCATCTTTCTATGCCATGCATCATTATCAGTTTTAATTTCTGACAAAAACAGGGATGTAAAATAAATTGATGCGCTACAGAGTATAAGTTTTACTTTATTCCTCTTTAAGGAGTTCCACCACAAGGTTGAAGCCAAAATGGTGGGTTAAGCTTTTTAAATAATTTTTTTAGGTTCATTGACAGCACAATTTTAAAGTAATAGGTAGAAAGTCTCCTTGAACCAGAAGCATCATGTGCCAACTGCAGGGGAGTTAAGATCGGCAAAGAAAAAGGAAGACCAGTTATTTTCATGAGCTTATCAAGTGTCCTTAAATACATTAATACAAATTAGAATTCTCATCATATAAAGATATGAAAATGGAACAGCTCATCACCTCATAACATTACCAATCAATTTCATGAATCTGTAGGCTTTGAATGATGCTTTTGAAATTAAACTTAAAATTACAAATTAATAATTTTAGCTAAAAACACCAATGTAGTTTTCAGTAGTTCATTTTTGAGGTGTAGAATAACTAACTTTCAAGCTATGTATTCTAACCTCAAGGGAATAGGCTACCTTGACCATTATGAAAAATGGAACTTAAAAAAAAAAAATTCCAGTGAATTTGTTTAAGCAAAATATTTGAAACTTTGCATCCTATAAATTTAATATGTATGTACATAACCAGTATCTATAAATTAGTCTAAATGCACCAATAAACAACAAGGAAATGGCGCAGGAATTAAACGTCTGAATTTTCACTCAAGTAAATGGTGTACACGATTTAGCTTTGAATTTGATCTGAAGCTTTAAATATTGACTTAACTATATAATCAATTACTCTACTTTGCATCAGGGGGAACTTTTGAAACTTGCAAAAATGCACAAATTGAAAAATTTTGAGTAAAAAATTCCATTTTCACCATACATTTTTGTTGTTTTTTATTAATTATAAAATACTAAGCCTCCAATGAAAAATTCCCACAGATGCACAATAGAGAATCATATAAGGTGTGTTTTGGTAAAATTTTGTACAAATCAGTGTACTCTGGGTTAAGATATCATGTATAACGTTTTGAAAAACCATGTTTTGAGAAAAATGCGTGTCAAGTTTTGGGACATCTATTTCAGCATATTAAATGGAAATTTTTTATAATAACCTTATTGATTCCTGTGCAATAATGTGGTCCTCTCTCATTTCATAAGCAAAACATTTGCTGTACATTTCAGAGCTTTTCTGGTTAGTTCTATCTCTGGAAAGAGAGAAAGAGACACGGCTGTTAGAATAATATTCAGAGTAAAATAACTCCTTAAGCCATCAGATGTAAAGATAATAAAAAGAAAACTTATCATTGGTGTGGTTCTCTGCTGCCTTTGGTATGGTCTAACGTTGCAGGGAAGCACACATGTATCAAGGGGCACTAGATACGTATTTCGAGAACTATGTTCTCATCTTCAGTAGTTTGAATATTATGTGTGTTTGTCGCAGTATTTAAATCTGGATTGTGTATGGTGGCATTTCTTGTGGTGTTACGTAGTAGTGTAAACAAATGGGAAGAAGGGATTGGGCCGTGGTCACTATTGATTGTTGGTTTTTGTTTATGTATGAAAATACTTTCGTAAGCATCTAGTTTAGAGTCGTTTTTAACATTTTCTAATCTTCTAAGTGTATGGGATTGTTGCAATTTTGGATGTGTAATGCTACACTTGATTTATTTAATCTATTGTTTTTCAAATGAGCTTTATGTTCTTTGAATCTGGTTTCAATTTTCCTTTTACTTTGTCCTATGTAACTATTTTTTTATCCTTTACAAGTTATCTGATAAATTCCGGATTTTTGTGTGATGGGAATGTTGTCTTATGGGATTTTTAAGTAAATTTTTTAGACTGTTGTTATTGATGAAGACAGGTTGTATTTCATGTTTTGAGAAGGTTTGTTGTAGTTTGTTAGTGAGGCCCGGTGCAGATGGAAGTTTGATAAATTTCTTTGTTTTTTCTTTTTCGTTTGATAATGTGGTGTGTTGTTTTAATTTTAGTCTGTGGGTTTGTTTTCTTAAGATGTTATGAATGATTGTTGTTTCATAACAATTTTGTATGGCGATATTTTCTACGTATTTTAATTCTGTTTTAAAATCTTTTTTGTTAATCGGTATGCTTAATAGTCTGTTAACCATTGAGAGGAAAGGGGTGAGTTTTTGTGAGATGTGTTGATTGGAGTTGTATGGTATGTACATGTCATTATGTGGTGGTTTGCGATATATGGTAAAGTTTCATTTATTGTTCTGTCTAATGATTTTTAAGTTTAAAAATGGTAGACTTTCATTTGTTTCTTTTTCAACAGTGANTATATATGCACACACAATCAGGGATGTGATGTAACGAAGTAAAAGTAATCGAATTACTTGTAACGATTACATTTTGGTAATTTTTTACTTGTAATCGATATATTTTTTAAAAAGTAATTTTTACTGGTAATCTACTTCAAAGCTCGTGCAAGTAATCGTTACATTTGAGTAGTCGAAATTGAAAATTTGAATTCCTGGCGTGCTGAATGCATCGAGAGGCAGTTCTAACTACATTGTTCATCCTGGAGCCGAATTTCTCTTCTCTTGGGAGGGGAGGGGCAACTCCCCGCCTAGGAGCGGAGTTGCTTCCGAGAACCTGAGAAGGGCAAGAAGATACGTGTATATGGGTAAAAATGCAAATGTTACAGTGTAGCTACATGGCGCGGATTATGCAATTCCATTTCTGCCTCCTCGGCTTTCTGAGTCAAGTTTCAGTTCCCTATTTCACGGAGGGGAGGAGTGACTTCCCATCTGGAGTTGCTTTCGAGAACTTGAGAAGGGTCAAACGATATGTGAATGTGGGTGAAAATATAAATGCTACAATGTAGTTACATTGGGTGGGTTATGCAATATAAGTTTGGCAATACAAATACAACCGTCTTGTACGTAAACCCTCTCATGTCATAGGCGGACATGGTGAAGAGAGGAGGCAATCGCTGTGTGTAAGAGGAGAAGAATCAAATCAAGACAGTCATGGACACCGTACAAAGTAAATTCAAATATTTAGTTTTTTTTACTTTCAACATATTCATTATATTGTGAGTCTTTTCTATTTATTAGCATGATGTTGATGTTAGAATACATCCTTATTCACAGGTGTAAATTTTGGTAGAACATAAATATTTAGGCACTATAATTACTTTAGTAATTATAGTGCCTAAATAGTACACCAAAGATAAGTTTTCTTTTTATTATCTTTACATCCGATGGCTTAAGGAGTTATTTTACTTTGAATATTAGTTCTATCTCCTTATGTGAAGACCTGAACTTGTTGGTTTTGTTTTATAATTCAAAGTATACAATCTGTACCATTGTTAAAGTTGCTAGTTTCAATGTACACAACAATTTCCACTTCCTTTAGTCTACTGAAATAATTTTAGGGGCATATTTTCAAATTAATGAATGGAAGATTTCATGACTATAAGTGGTGAATTCTCCCATACTTCTTTCTGACAATTCATTTTGACTGAGGAAAACATACACAGGATTTCAAATTTTAGTACCTCTTCTTGAATTTGTTGCTTCTGTCTGTAGCTACTTAACTTCTTATCAGCCTTTGCTTTCTGCATAACAATTCATTAGTCCAAGAGGGTAGTTCTCATGTTGGAGTTTCTCATCTCAAAAGCTTCAAAGCATATACATTGCCAAAACTGCTCTTTTCATTACTGCAATTTTATCACGATTACCTCTGATGCTAACCCATACATAACCAAAATCAGGCGTGAGGAAGTTAAATGGGAGGTTTGAAACAAGGTTTGGGTAGAGCAAGAAGTTCTCTTGATTCTTGTTTCAATGCATTGCTGGCACTTGCATCGCAGCATATAGTCTCCATGTATCTCAGTATAAAAAGGCACACATATTGATGTAGAGAAACCTGATGATGCAAGTAAAATTCACAATAAAATTTTAATCTTTATTACTTTAATCTTTTTTATGAATATGTCTAACAAATTCGAGTTCATATATCACAATATACTTCAATCAACAATGGTGACCAAGAGATGGCATTTCCATGGTCTGCTGCGCCTTCAAGAGCTGAATTAAAATGCCCAATTCACAATTACTGATAATCATCCTGTTTCCTTTAAGAGCGGCTCATCTACTTCAGTCCACTTATGATATTGCCTCTTAATTTCAAAACTAATCACACCAAGGGCAGTAGCAGTGTTGAGGCTTTCAATGTCATTGCTCAGAGGTATGTGTACTCTTATTCCATCACAACTTTCAGCAAGTTCACAAGCCTCCTTGCTCAGCCCTTCTGTTTCTCCTCCAAGAACTAGAATGATAGGACTACTTGTCTTCCAAGCATCACAGTAATCAACCAAATGATACTGGTGTAATGGCTGAAAAGTTCATAATAAAAAGACATATAAGTGATATACATACATACTGATATAAAATTACTGTAGTTGAAATCAGTTTTCAGAAAGGCAGGTAATACAGTGAACTCTCAAATATCTGAGCAAATGATGCTGAGAGGATACATGAATAATTAGAAAACACTGTTAATTAAAACTTTCACTTTATTTTGTTCATAATTTATTTAAATAATTATATTATTGTTATTTGCTAGCATATTCAGTTATTTCCAATGGTTTTATTGACTCAGAGTTTTCTTCACCAAACCACTGACCATTTATCTGCAATAATATCATTGTAGTCTTATTCCCACAGCTCCTTAGAAAAAGTCTATCCTAAGTCCTGCTTGTAATAGAACGCAATAAAGGAGTAAAGGTATTCTGTAGAGAGAGATGACTACTGCTATTATCACGAAAAGATTAAATCAAATCTGATCAAATATACTGTCAAGTATAAAATTAACCATTTAAATATATAAATAAATACAGTCAATGGAAAAAACATCTACCAAATTACAAATATTTTACAATTATTCAGTTAATGCAGTAATACCCAAATTATGGAGCACAAAATAAAGAGATGATGCCTTACAATGTTTCTCCAAAACTTTCTGTTTTGATAACTTATGACACAGTGTTGACATCTACATTTTTGTCATAGTTTTAGTAATTACTAATAATTGCAACAACAAACTAGCCTTTACATCTTGAAAGAGCTCTGTAGATGATAGAAGAACTAACTCTTAACATTGTAACAATAGATTGACAGGAAGGAAACTAGCCAATCGTCCATGTCTGGCTCCCCACCTTTGAGATGAGAGAGAGAAATTTTCATTTGATGCAAAGAGTTGAACATGTGGCTCGTATTTTCAATGTCGTGTAGCACATAAGGCTGAATGAGACAAACAAGCTTCCTCTATGACATAACTACCTAGCAGCATCAAGCAAGTGATCAACAACAGGCAACAAATTCTTGATATTGCTATCAAAGATGATTGGGAAGTTAGGAGCCACAGGATCTGAGGATATGTGAAATCTTCTTCCACCTCAGCAGCTTCAGATCTGTTTCCACAGAGTTCAGCAAGGACAGTTCAGAGGTCAACATGGTTCCCTAGGGCCTGAGATAGTCACTCCATCTGCAGAGACTACCATACAAGAGATGCCCGACAACTATCTTGAAGGGGACATGGATCTTGTTGATTTCCTTGAGTTCTTAAACTCGCAGAAGTAGCCTGCCCATAGATACCATCAACTGGATTTCTGAGGAGGACTTCCTCAATGACAAAGGCATCTTTGAGGCCCAGTTTCACAAGGATTGCTACATGAGCGAAGCAGAGACAAACCTAACACCTGGATTTATTACACTGCCCAAACAACAGCAGGTATATCCTTCCTCGGCAATATCAAGTGACACTGTGTTCCTTTCCCTACTCCTGATGCATAAGTTCGACAAGATCAGTGTTCTCTCCCTAGTAAGGAATTGAGTTGACATTCTCACGCCTTATTGATTCCACTAGAATGAAATTTACGCACATGAAAGAATGATGTTTTACCAACTCAATCTACTTTTCCAAATAATCTCCTTCAAGTTCTACTGCCTTCCTCCAGTGAGTATCCCCTGTTGGTACCAGTCCTCACTCAGGTTATGGAGCCAGGTTTTCTATTTTAACTGCCTTATGATTCACTCACCCTCCATACCCAGCAACCAACTGTACTTCTATCGACTGCAGATGTTCCATAGACTTTGCACAAACGTTTGTGAATATTTCCTGCTGTTCCTTTCTCCACCCACAAAAATTTAATCACAGCACATTGTCTGTAACATTTATCACAGTCAGACCACACTTTGAAAGCTTCCTACAGCTATGCTATATGCAGGACAAAACAAACTTTGTCCATATGGGAAATTTCAAAGAATGAATCAACAATTTCCAATGACTAGCATTGGTTTTGGATGGGGAGAAAAATGTGGGGCATTACTTTTTGACCAACCTCTGTATAATGTCTTTGGATGTGTTTGGAGTGATTGCAGAGAAAGATAACATAATGTGCTCATTTAGTGTCAGTATTATCTCAAAACTCACAGGATAATATTAAACTCACAGGATAATATTAATTCAAAATGGATCATCCCTGTAGCTCCACTTTATGATAAATTCAAGTTTTCTTTGCTAAATGCCCCACAGGGCATAAAGCGGTTAAGACTTGATGTTCTTATGTTGAGGATGGATGAAGTTACAGGAGGTGCTTTTATAAATCAATCTGTTGTGATTTAGTAACATTATGGCGTAAAACTTTCCAAACTGATTCTGGGAACCAAAATGCCACAGTTAATGTTCTTTGATAAGCAATACATAGAAAATTGGAATGGAGAGACTGAGCATAGTGAAGTGTAAAAGTCTCCTTGGGCCAGCAAGGCTCCTAGGTTCTTTGAATGAATTCGATGGCCCTCCAAGTGCCCTATGGCTATTACTGTCATGGTTCACTTTTGGCACCCTTTGGGGTTGGCATGGCTTCAGGAATCATGGTATTCCATTTGTTTTTGGAGCCAATTGTTTGTATTGACTCTTAACGACAAGTACTTGTAGAATACAAGCAATTTGTTCTTGCACTAACATAAAATCAAGTTGGCTTCTGTTTCGTTTGAAAGAAGAGTAATGGATTTAATATTATATGAAAGCAAGGTTAAACTTACCACTGAATTGGAGCTCTTCTTTGATGATACTTGACTGTCAGCTAAAACAACAGGTGATTCAGTGTGCATATAATCTCTTATCTTCTCCCAGGTGCAATTTTGGTGAACAGGAAGGACAAAATGTGCCCCTGCCCCAGATCTGAGAACTTTTGGATCCCATAAATCCACACAGCCTATTAAGGAAAATAATAATAACTTACTATTTAATAATTCTCCTTCCTAGATGTAATATTATCTTGAAATTAATCAAATATTACATATTTCATAGGTTTTCACATGAAATGATAGTCAATGAAGGCATCAAAGAAAAATGTTATAGAGCACTCTTTGGTGCTCCGTAAGGGCAGTCAAAACTCAGATAGATTTCTTCTCTCTCTTGCTCTCAACTACATCATATCTCTTTCAGGCATGGAATTAGATCCTTTGACTGCCCTGGATAAACAGGCACTAAGTAAGCAGGTATATTGAAATGTTTTCAGATACTCATATTCTATCAATTTTCCTCAAACATACCTTGGGAAATCATTATCTTTTGCAAAATACACTATATAAAAATGTAATCAGAATATTTACAGATTTATAAATAGAGCCGATATTGTGCAATCAACTTCTTGAAACTGCCTCCCCTCTATCTCTTATCCCAAGGATTTGGACATGAATAATTATTTTGGATTAAAAAATTTGGATTAAAATTGACATCGATCAAAAATTCTATATAAAAAAGTGAAAAAATTAACTATGTAAAAGTAACATGAAGAGAAAATGTATTTTTAGTTTTTATGGAAGGAATTTTCCATGTCAAGCTGGATTGAAGTATTTCAGTTGAAGAAGAAAATGAAAATGTTTCCATACAAAATTACATTCTGAACTTTTATCTTTAAGTTTATTTTTGATTGTTTTTCACTGAACATAAGCTCACAGTTTTAATATCTCTTTTGCATTCAATTTTCATTCGTCTCCAAATAATCTTCCCTTTTTCTCAACATAATATATCTTCACCTTTGTGAGTTGTAGGAGGCTGCTTTTATGTTATCTTTAAGCAATAGCCTGGATATTTGAACACTTAAATTAACAAGAAAACGAACATGTCCTATAAGAGTCTGTTAACAGACTATTCCATGTCAAGTGGACCAACGGCCCCCGCTCGACCATCACAGATTTCAATGAAATTTTGTGTGAACATAACTTCATATTTTCTATGAACATTTGCCAAGTTTTACATCCATCGATGAAATATTTGCCGAAATATAGTCATTTGTTTGACCCCCTACCACAGCCTTCTACAGTTAGACAGATTTTTAGCAACTTTAAGACACATTATCTTAGGCAGTATTCCGTTGAGCAAAACTAAACTTGATATTCCTATACAACCTTTGCTGCTCTATTACACAAATTAATAAGAAAACTTTTATGAGCGAAATCTGCAAAGAAAATTTGAAGCAAAATCGGCCCAAAAAATTATTAACTCCTAATGTTTTGAAAAACTTAGAAATGTTTTATTCAACAATTCTTGATGATGTCAATATATAGATATTCATTATGTACATATTTATAGGATTCAAAGTTTCAAATGTATTCCTCAAATAGATTCACTGGAATTCGTTTCTAAAAAGTACCATTTTTTGCAACAGTCAGGGTGGCCTACCCCCTTAATTTGTATCAGAAATCTACTGTGAAATGATTCCTCCTTCACTTCGAGTACTGCTGAAATATAGAGTTATCTTATTGCCGATGCTTCTGTGGTTGTATGATATATAGTAACGCATTGAAGTTATAACGTTAACATAATGATGCTTCTGTAAATAAATTTAAGAAACGATACAGAGTCAGGGGTAACCTTGTGGTAATTATTAATATTAAACATATTAAAATGCTCCATTAGAGTGAACTTTTTACTATACCACACAAAAACAACCTACACACGACCATGGTTTCGTAGCATGGCTACANCATATTAAAGAAAGTTTTCCCACCCTCAGAGATGGGAGGACTTTCCCCCTCACCAAGGAGCATCCCAAACTAATTAATTTTATTATTTACAAAGGATTTGCTCTTTTGTATTATCCTGCAAAAAATAATGTCTGTTTTCCTAAAAGTACCATAAAATTGGTAATGGATAAATGTGGAGTTCCAAGAGAAAAACTCTCTTTTCCACATGTTGTGGATGGTCGTGTGCTATAAACATTTACCACATTATCTATTAATTATTTGTCATCTGTACAACGGTACGATTGGTTTGATACCCATTCCTCTGCTTATTCATATACATATGTAACATACCTCTCCCTCCACTTCATGAATAATTATTTCCATCTGTTCCTTTGAGTAATCTTAATGTGACTGCCAGGAGATTAACAGCAAATGTCAGCATCCTGAAACTACCTACCCTCCACTTCTTCTCCCAAGGATTTCAATATGAAGTTTAATGTGCTTCTTTTTTTGGTTGAGGTGGGAGATCTGATGAAACACTGAATTGTAAAAACCACTTATAAACCATCCAATTCATGCATTCTGATCTTTTTTTTCTTGTACTACTATTCTGCTATATAAATTCCACCAAACAATCGATGACATTAAGAGACTGTTAGTAATAACACAGAATAATCTATTCAAATGGTACAAGGTGAGATATAAAACAGACAATCCTCTCCATATTTTTTCTCTTCCACTTCTCAAGGCTCACTCACTTGCATCTTGGTGGCTGTTATGCAGTTGTGTCAGAGGTGGTAAGTTTTCTCTGTAACCAGGTGTATCTGGGCATTATAAGGTTAAGTTTAGAGATTATTTACAAGTCATACCATTTACTAAAAATAGCCAAATTTATTGGCCTGCCTACAAACGACAGAGAAGACTCTCTGGCAGTCATGTAGTGCCATGCAAATTGAGATTAGTTGCAAAAGTTTGTTTGCATAACATGGATAGTACAGTCATGAGCAAAAAAAATTGCTGGTAACATAAGATTCAGGATACTCTTAAAAACTCCTTCTGTGGAACATGTTGCAACACTGTAAGGAGACCATGTCAAAGATAACGGGAGTTATATTCGCTGCAAATGTGGAGGGGGGGGTTCGGTTTAAAGAAATGGTAGGAGCATCGCAAGCGGCTCCCGTAGCGGACACCCATTCAGAAGGAAGGACCTAATTTTAAGAAAGACATTGATGGATACGTTGCGTATACGCGATGGCAGCTCAAAATGTATGAGTTATAGACAGTGAAGATTGAATCAATCAAGTCGAATACGTCTTTTTACCGCAAAATCAACGTTATGGACCTCCGACTCGCTAATTCTCTAATGGAAGGAGAACAGGTGCATAGAGCAGTCATATTTCCTTACCTACTGTCACCAACATTATCACAAATATGCCTGATATGTAATCTCAGAAAACTGCTCCAAAAAGTGATGGCGAATCTTATCTCGGATATTTCACATGGATCTTTAGTAATAATATTTCTATAAACACTAACCTCTGCAATGTTGCGTAAGTGGGTTCAGGTATTGAAAGTAATGATACATGACATTTTCAGCCAATTTATACTATATTTACTATTTTTGGCCAGCTTTTTCCGAATTGGTCCCACTGTGCGACGTTGCCGCCTCTTCGGGACGAGAAAGCGCGCCAAGCATTTGAACCGGTAACGTAGAAAACCGGTACCGTAGAAAATTAAAGTTATTTGCTCTAATATTAGAAGGAAACGTTCATTTCTTTGCTTAACTAGGTGTAAATAGGAAGAGTGTAATATGTTTCTTAAAAGACTTAATTCGCTTCTATTCATCGCCTAAATTAGCAATTACATGTTCGAATAACGGAGAAAAGTCTCTCTAAAGACCATTGAAAATGTGCATTCTCACTTTAGGGTATTGAAGGATCCTAAATTACTGTCGGATTTTCATTATGAATACTTGAGTTTGGACTCAAATAAAATCTAAAACAGAAATCACACTGAGAAACGGATTACACCAAATTTTCTCCACTCTCAACACATACAAAACACTCCACTGTCCTTAAAAAATGTCCACTATCTCTTAAGTACATCGAAGAATCGTAATATAGTCTAAAATTATCATAAATACCCTATAATCTGTAGAATGCTAAGTCATCTGCTCTAATAATTTGTGGACGCCTGTGCTTTTATGTTAAAGTATGTTTATTAAAAAAATTGTAGTATATTTCAGCAAACACTATATTCACCTCTAATTTGCTGCTATATTTCTATTTATAGATTTCAATAGCAGAGAAAAGTCTTTCTAAGGAACTTTGAAAATGTGCATTCTCTCTTAGAAACGTAAAAGGATCCTAAATTTTGCAAAATTATAATAAATCCCCTCTTAAATGAAGAAAAATAACGTTATTTGCTCTAAAATGGAAGTGACTTTCTATGTTAAACTAGGTGCAACTAGCAATGGTGTAATATATTTATGAAAAGAGTTAATTCGGTACTAATCTGCTCTTAATATACATTAATAGTTTCGAATAACAGAGAAAAGCCTCTATATTATCCTTTGAAAATGTGCATTCTATCTTAGGAACATAGAAGGATCCTTAACAAGTCAAATAATATCATAAATGCCCTATAATCTGTAGAAAGTTCAAGTTATCTTCTCTGATAATTCATGGAAACGTGCCGTGTGTCTATGATAAACTAGAAGCAGTTAGGATAAGTGTAATATATTTCTGAAATGACTTAATTGGCCTTTATTCTGCGCTTAATGTGCATTTATATATTACAGTATCAGGAAAACCCCGTTCCCGGTACCCGTTTTTCCCATGCAAAAATGTGCAATATCTCTTAAGAACATAGAAGGATCCTAAATTAGTCTAAAATTATCATAAATGCCCTTTCATCTGTATAAAGTTAAAGTTATCTGCTCTAATAGTTCATGGAAACTACCTTTCTATGTTAAACTATGTGCAAATAGGAAAAGTGTAATATACTTCTTAAAAGAGTTAATTCGCCTCTAATCTGCGCCTAGATTTGCATTTATACTTACGACTAGCGGAGAAAAGCTNGGGAGCATAATATGTTCTGCGGTAATTCCTGGGAATGTGAGCGGAAAGAAGTTTTCAATGAATACATGTTGTTTAAATCTCCTAACTGAATTTTATGGGTGCGTTAATTTCTTATCGAGTCTATAACTAAAAATCATAAATGCTAAGGAATGAAGAAAGAATATTCTAGTTTCCCTTGCAACTTTGTTCCACAAATTCCGGGGAATATGATAAAATTTAATCATAAATGCCTTTTCCTTGTCTGCAGTTTACTTCTTTGATGCACTTTACTTCCTATTTACTAAATTACTTCCTATTACGTGACAGAACTTAGCTATAAGTGTTTCTTCTTATTATCTACTTCAAGAATACAGTAATTTGTAACAATAATCAAGAAATACTAAAACCTCACATATAATTCCTATACCAAAAGGCATGCTTCGCATGTGAACCCTACCGCTTACTAAGGAGCGCCAGGGTGCCAAAACCTTTCCTCACCCCACAACCGCGCTAGAAACAATGCAGAAATGGTCACAGCGGATCCGCTGGTTTTTCCCTAAACCTTTCATTTCCATGTGATAGAGCTACACAATAAACTGAACTGAAAGCTCTGTATGCTGCTTCAACTAATAATGGAACTTTTTCTTGTGACTCATGCTCGTTTGCACATGCTTACTCAATTTTTTAATGTCTCAGAACTCCGCGAACTTTGGGAAAAACCAGCGGATCCGCTGTTAGGCAAATAGGATGCAAAGTTTAGCCAGTAGAATTCTGAGGGGCTGCTCATCGAGTGTAAAAGAAATAGCGTACTTTTCCCTGATTCGTCCTCTCCTTGAGTATTGCTGTGCGATTTGGGATCCTCACGAAGTAGGATTAACATCCCATCTTGAGATGGTTCAACGTATGGCAGCTAGGTTCTTTAAGGGAGATTTCAGATTTGACAGGAGTATTTCGGAAATGACAGAATCCCTCGGATGGAACTCGCTTAGTGATAGAAGACTTGAATACCATAGGAAGCTTCTCGATAAGTTTGTCACTACGGATCTCGGGGAGGAGATAGTTGATTTTCTCATCCCAGCTAGTAACGCACGCAATCTTCGAAAGAAAACGAAAAAGCGATACAGGGAAATAGTCGCCAGGACAGATAGATATTTTTGGTAATTTTTCCCGCAAAGTATTAGAGAAGCTAATAGCTATCCAGGATAGTTAGGGATATAGGTGTATTACACCCCCTGCCACACGCCATTGGCGGCTTGCAGGGCTTAAATGTAAATGTAAAAATGTAAATATAAATTTTTATCAGCTCTGACAGGGATCGTTCCCAGCAAACAACTATTCAGTGGAGCTGGTTTAATTATAACAATTAAGAAATGGATTGAATGGTGACAAAGCATCCAAATTATTTTTTGTAAGATATAACTTACTAAATTTAAATTTTGACTATTAGTTTGTAAGTTTTTCTGACAAATACAAAATTTCGCAAATAAAAATTGTTTTCAACAAATTTTACATTTTCCTAATTTGATCCTATGACCTCTGATTTACCTCTAACTCCACAGAGGTCAGCATTAGATATTCAACACTGCCTCCACCTCTGATAAAACCCTGTCTGTAACATCACCATTCCATCTATATAAAGGAGCTCAGATTTTTCTCTCACTTAAAATTCTCTCATTGTCTTTCACACATTGCATTGTAATTTCATTCCAAAGATGCAACACATTTCCCACATAAAATCCAATTAGCCTTGTTGGATATAAAAGAGCACCAAAATAAGGATCTTGTCTTGAAAGCATTGTATCAAAACTTTGGGTACTTTTCATAGAGATGGCAGCAACCCAACCCAGCTTATTACAAGCCTGTAATCACATTACCTAATAAACATGTGGTATTTGTTACATAGTAAAAGTCATTTAAGGCAAAATTGTGAAGGATTGTGTAATTTTTCCATCTGAACAAGGTATTCCTGCTTTGAAATATTAACAGGATGGACTCACATTTCTTTAGTTATCAATGAAAGGTCATTGGTACACTTCAAGAAAGCAATTGGTATGAGAAACGTATGATTGAATGTAAAGTGCACAGCATATGATAGAGAAAAGGAGAAGGTTCAGAACAGACAAACAGCCCACTTGAAAAATCAATTGAAATGGTAACAAAATAGCACAGTAAATTTTACTTTTAATAAATCACATTTATACAAATTTAACCACTAAGATACAAAATTTTGATGTAATGAATTTGAAAAAATATCAATTTCCTTTTTTATTCTTTACAGATTCCTTACCCAATAAAAGATAATAATAACTCCTTTGTGTCTTTGTAAACACTATTTCTCCCTGAATTATTTTGATTCAATGGCATTGATATAACATAACAGTTAAATGGTACAGGGAATTCCTATGTTTTACTATCTTTCCCAAGCTGTTCATCTTCTGAATCTCTGTCACCGTCAATATCTTGAGATTATTTCATATGTTTTAAATTTTTTCATCATTTTTTTAAACTTTCTAGTCAAAGTTCACTAGTTTCAATCATTGAACTAATATCATCACCATCATCAATGGTTAAGATGGAAGAGCTCTTCCATCTAAAATCTCCTAGAAGACTTTTAGTCTCAATCTTGCCCAAATAAAGATAATTTATTATTACTATCAATCTCAATTCGAGTTTGGATTTCACAGAAACCATTATCAAAATCAAGTCTTCACAATAATTGCTATCATCAGAAATTAATTCCATTTTTCTAATACTTTTACTAATTAAAACTTATCAATTTATGTTTCATGTACTCACTCAACTGCCTTACTAAAATAGGAATCACGTGTAAAATATTAATCTTTCGGTCATCTCAAATATTATTTTACATCGTCAATAAGATAATCAAGTATAAATTTTTTGTACTCCAACAATACATTCCAGATTTATCCATTATCGACAGCAGGATATCTTACAGCTTAAAGGTTTCATACAACCTATTCAGAAATTCAACCCCACCTTTTCATAACTTCAAAAGCAAGGCACATTAGCACAAAAAAATCCTTGGGATATTCCGAGTTTTAAGCAAAAATAACAAGCAAAAATGTCACAACAGTCAAATTTTGAAACCTCGATATAATTTTACTAACACAACTGATGATAATGCTCATATTTATGTTTAATAATTTGCGAAAGCATTTTTAAAATTCGCAATTAAAAATTTCCATGAAAAAATTCTCAACGTACAAAAGCAAATGAATAGTAACAGAGGAAAATGATCTAGAATTATTTTTCATAAAAAGTCAGAAATACTATATATATATTCTTGCAAAACTAATAATGTTAACCTAACTATGAAGGAATTCATTTTTCGGAGAAATAACACAATCTTAACCACATATCATAAAAATTAATAGACGAAAATTATGAACAATGGTTACCTTTGGTGAGTAGGACACTATGACAACCAACACCAGCTGCTACTCTCAAAATAGAACCCAGATTTCCAGGATCACGAATGTTATCACAGACGATTATAAGTGGTATCGAGTTGAAGTTCTCATCTTTGCTTTCCATTGCAGGTAATTCAAATATGGCTAAAAGAAATAAAAATGACATCAAATTTACTGTGACAAAAATTATAGACTGATTTCGAATGCTTACGTACCTAAGACTCCAGGACTTGTCTTAAGAGAGGACCAAAGTTTTATAGTTCTGTAAGGGACTTTATACATTTTAAAATCAATAGTTGGCCAAGGTATCTTCTTCACATCTACGAATCGGCTGAAATAAACTTGCTTTGGTACAAGGCCATGTTTGATGGCCTCAGAGATCAATCTTGTTCCTTCTAAAAGAATTTCCGTTCTGTTTATTTTATTTCTTTTCGAATGAACTGCAACCATAGCTTTCCTGGAAAGGATTAATCTGACTTTGATAAAAACGATTGCGCTGTGAACATAAGCAATCTTCTCATGGCAAGCATTTTATTATAGAATTGGATCCATCGGTATGATTTAAATAAGTGACCCATTTACCAACCCTAATGTTTTATCATTATCCTGCAATTTTATGTAAGGGGGAACATTTTCACCATCACTATCTTCCGATGCGTTGTTACCGTCGCAGAGCTCAGGGTCTAAATCAGTTTCAGTCAATTGTCCTTTCATATTAGACAAATTAGTAAAGAATTTCACAAAAACTTTTACGTTACTACCTTGAAGCGGCATATTCTCATTAACAGTATTCTTCGAGAGATTTCCAGCATATCGAACACCGTATAAAGGAATTTTCCTATTGTAATATATCTCGAGAGGGCCACAATATTTGCCTAGTAACATGCATCTTCTACAAGAGACACTAATGAGACTCATCGTCTTAATAGAAGATAACATTATTCACAAGGGTTGAAAAACTCAATGCAATATTTGAAAACAAGGTTCAGCGTTGCAGACAAAGTTCTGTAAAGTTAGGCACTACCTGAATGCAGCGCCAACGGTGGCTTGCCTTTGGATCTATAAGTTATCTGCATATCATGTATATATACTCTTCTGATTGGCGGCTTCTTGACCATATACGAATTACATGTGCATAATTTTTTAAATTACACGTGGTATCCGCTTCGCGATCCGCGTCTAATCGTTTTCCTATAGTAGAAATGTGAAAAGTAAATAAATTTAACGTGATCCTAGTGTCGTATGGTGCCTTTGACAAGCCATTAGTACCTAAATTATATAGTAGTAAACGCCCCCATCAAGCATGTCGGAACTTAATTTTATTTAAAAATATATCTCTAATGGTCCATCTTCGGAGAGAGCCAGAAAGTGTCCGTCGTAAGACCATAATAACTCAATATATTTGTTACCGGTCGATGGTTCCCTTGATCCTGAATACATTTCGAATAAAATTGCTAATAATTAAATGATTGTAAGGAAAATTTTGTCAGTTATAACTATATAAAATCAATAAGTTAAAAAATTGTAATATTCAACTTTAAGCCATAAGATTAGATATAAAAATACTATCTTGTAAACAGAAATACAAATCAATAAAATACTATCTATGATCTTATTTCCATTAATTCTCCTTTTAAATTCCAAGTTTATTTATTTTAGGATAACTGTGCTCTGCATCTAATATTGGGTTTGGTAAACGCTCCCCAGCTAGCACAGACAGCTTGTTGACCCAAAATTTATGTAAGCAATACGTAAAATTCAGGGAAACAACTGTTAATTACCTGTTTTTTAAGTAATGCTTACATAAATTTTGGGTCAACAAGCAGGTCTGTGCTAGCTGGGTCCTGTCGGGCATGGAAGAACTTGTTAATCGAAGTGTAATAATAACAATTTTATTCACCAAAGATCAAAAGATATAGACTATCTGCAAATACTGCCTCCCAAAATCTGTGTTAATGAATTTAACCTAACCAAAATACCCAACCTTAATCCAAGCCAGACGATCTCCCTAACATGTGATCTTCAGTAAAAAGAAAGTGAACCTAAAGTGCATAATAGAAAACCATGGATAAGACCCCGTGTCAGGAGCCACGAACAAAAGTTTTCTGGCAGGAAATGAATTTAGTCATCGTCAAAAGATATAGGTGTAATCATTACATAGAAACATGAAAAATGGTCAGGTCATGTCATATAAAAGATGAGAGAATACAATATGGGTGGAATAAAGTTTAAAAAAACATGTACAACAAAATAGAGAAATACAGAGAATCGATAAAATGAGAGATAAGCTTCAGTGGAATACAACATATTGTTAAGCAGATAGTTTTTGGCCTTATATTTAAAAGAGGGTATGGAGCTTGCAGTTTTCATTTCTGCAGGAAGTTTGGTATATAAAATAGTTCCAAGATGAGCTGTGCTTTTTTGAGAAAATGTTGTACGGGAATATTGTATATGAAGATTGGTATTATTGCATGTATTCTTCTTCTTCTTCATCGCCTTTTCCCATGTGGTATGGGGTCGGCATTGCTATGTTCCATTTTTCTTTTCCAGTTCTCTCTCTCTAGGGTGTCCTCCCATCTCCAGCCTATCTCTTTAAGGTCTTCTGCTATCTTGTCCTTCCATCTCATCTTAGGTACCTCTAATCTCCCCACTCTTTTACCAACATATTCATCTTTGCTTCTTTCCACATGCCCAAACCACCTCAACCTTCCTTCCTGTATCTTTTTCCACTTTTGTCGTTCCTCTGATAAAGTCATTTCTCACCCTGTCCTTCCTTGTGACGCCATTCATCCACCTCAACATTCTCATTTCGGCCACTTCCATTTTCCTTTCCTGTGCTTTTGTTATAGGCCATGTCTCAGAGCTGTAAAGTAGCGCCGGCCTCACCACAGACTTATATAACTTCCCTTTTATCTCACAGCTAACTTTTTTGTCATAGAGGACACCGCTCAGCTTTCTCCAGTTCATCCACCCACACGTTATTCTGTGCTGTATTTCCTCATCCAGTCCTCCTTCCCTTTCCACGATCAATCCTAGATATTTAAATTTCCTTATAGATGTCAATTTTACACCCTGGAGTTCTATAGCCACACTTTCTTCCTCACTCGTTGACATGTACTCTGTTTTTGTTTGGCTAATCCTCATACCTCTCTCCTCAAGCACATTTCTCCATTTTTCCAGTGTCTTTTCAAGCTTCTCTTGTGTTGTTTTGCAGAGGACAATATTGTCATAGGTGAAGGTGACTAATTGTTTCATGGATGGCAGATACGGTGGATTTGCTTTGGTGAAAACCATGCTGATAAGGGGACAAAAAAGACAACACAAATGATTTCAATTATTATAGACCTATTGCTCTGCAGATGCAATTTTCTAAAATACTCCAAAAAGCTTTTCATAAACGTTCAGTTTGATATCTGGAAAACTTCAAAATTTTGTCCCCTTATCAGCATGGTCCCCAAAGCAAATCCACCGTATCTGCCATCCATGAAACAATTAGTCACCTCCCAAGGAAGAATGGACTTGAAAAAAGTCTGACGGGACCGGGAATCGAACCCGGGTCTCCCAATTGCAGGTCGGGTGCTCTGTCCGTTGAGCTATCCCGGCAGAACAACAGAACTCAACGGACAGAGCACCCGACCGGCAATTGGGAGACCCGGGTTCGATTCCCGGTCCCGTCAGACTTTTTTCAAGTCCATTCTTTCTTGGGATTTTTCCTGGGTGCGCACCATCTTGCGCAAAGTCACCCTTACCCGTTTTACAATTAGTCACCTTCACTAAACCCTTGATTGGGGTAACCTTGGTGTATAGCTCTTTTATAACTGTCTTTCCAGTCAATTTTAATATCCTTAAGTATTTTCATTAGCATACTCCATTTAACATTATCAAAAGCTTTCTCCTAGTCTATGAAACATGTATACAGTGACCTGTTCATTCATTTCCCTAAATCTCCCTGCTAACATTCTAAGGTATCCAATTGCATATATTGTACCTTTCTCTTTCCTAAAACCAAACCGGTCATCTCCTAAGTTCTCTTCAATTTTCTTCTCAATTCTTCTAAGTACTACTCTGGAGATTGTTTTGGTAATATGGTGTATTAAACTGATTGTTCCATAATCTTAACATTTTTTGGCAGTGTTTTCCTTTGGTATTGGGACTAGTATTGTTTTCAGTAGTTCTTTAGGCTAATGTTCTGTTTCATAACATTATTTATTATGTTGGTAACTCTATCAAGCACACCACCTCTTAAATTTTTCAATGCTTCTGGTGGAATCTTATCATAGCCAAGAGCTTTACAATTCTGCAATTCTTTGAGTGCTTTCT
Source organism: Ladona fulva (assembly GCA_000376725.2). Lineage (NCBI taxonomy): Eukaryota > Metazoa > Arthropoda > Insecta > Odonata > Libellulidae > Ladona > Ladona fulva. Next base: position 283,191 of record KZ308818.1, read on the forward strand.
TAACTTCATATTTCTCAATTCTCGGTCCTCTGCTATCCTCATCACATTCATTTACACTTCTAGCGTCCAACCTCTTGTGAGGGCCTGAAAGCCATATACAGTTATGTAGTGGGTGGGAAGGAGGTAATCCTACGGCATTGTCAGATTGTGAACTATCTGTACCAACGGCTGCATAAGATAACGGGGCAGAAATATATACCCGTTCGACTTTTTAGTAATCTGCTTTACATACTTCAAAATTAAATCTGAATACTGCATATGATTAAACTTTTTCATCTACAGAGGAGGAATCACTACCACAAAGGATTCAGCAGAACCCTATTGAAACAAACATAATAAATAGGGTCACCATATTATTTTTGCAAGCAACTGGAACATCAAATTTGGAATAGAAACTGGACAATTGCCTCAATGCCTTGATCTGAGCTGTTTTCTTATTCTTTCGAGATACTTAGGGTTGTGCAAGTTCAAAATTTTGTGTTTAAGTGGTTTTACATATTGAAATCTCCATTTCTTCCACTATACTCTTTCCAGGACCTCCTCAAAAGGTCTCAAAACAAGGATAATTAAAATATGGTGACTTGTCAACTTTGTAAGCTCACTCACTTTTCCAACCACCATAGGGATTTGTGAAATAAAGCTCAAGTAATTGACCTACCCAAACTTTTCAAAAATTCTGTTGGGGCCATGATTTTAGTAATGAAAGTAACTGGGTACTTTAATGAATGATAACATGCAATAATTCCAGCATCAGTTATTCAACCAATACTTAGAACGTACTTGTACAATAATAATAATAAAGTATGTCATACTCAATAAAAATGAGTCAAAATGTAGTTTTCATTATTCTTATAAAAGTAATATTTCAAAAAATCAAATAGGATTTATGTTTTGATCACTGAGACCTTTTCTTTTCATTGTAATTAAATTAGTGGCTTAGGAATGCACATTCAACTTATGTTGAATAATTTTATCTTGTTCACTGTGGATCACTCTACCGTTGGAGTATTAATGCAGTAGAAATGGAGGGATCCATAGCGATCATGTTAAGGAAGTCAAATTATTTCAGGTTTCTTGAAACCAAGGGATTGTTGTCATATTTGTTCATTTCTTTTCCTATCAATCTGCCAATTAAACATTCATTAAATGGCATTGTTTCCTTGATAGATTGAATCAAGATATCAAATTGATCTCACCTTCTTTAATCACAAGGATAAACATGTGTTACAAATAGAAACTTGGACTGGAACCCAAGTCTCCCACTTTCCAGGCAGGTCCAGAAAGTGGGAGACCAGGATTCAAGTCATTCTTCACACCTGTTTATCCTTGGGATTCAGCTGCTCAGCTTTTTGTGCTTAACCTTTCCCTCATCCTTCCTTTCACAGTCAAAATATTACAAGTATTTGAAGGCACTCTTCCTTAAGAAATTGGAAATGTAAATAATTCGATGCCACTTTTAGGAGTTCCTGAGAAGAGACATACAGTGGGAAACTTGATCCATGTCTCTCACCTCAACCCAATCAACTATAAATCAGTTGCATGAGCACTGCAGACTTTATTCTTAAAAAAACCTCTAGCAAGCCACACTAAAGTAAAAAGATAATTTGATCAAAGTAAAATTAAAAGAATATTGTGTCAATTATTAGGTTTTTATTAAATTCCAAATCAGCATTACAAAATAGAAAATTATTAAATTTAACACTTGCTCAAACTCAAACAAATTTATGTAGTAAGATTTTTCATATAAGTACCTATTTTATATAATATAGTTCAACTGACAAGTATGATATTCTATTTAGTGTGATTTCAATATTGCATATATCATTTGCCAACCACTCTCATTTGCAATGCCTTATTGCTCAGCTCACAAAAATTCAGATTTGATTTCATGGTGAGTACATGTCTTCTAGTTAAGATAAAACCCATTTGCTATTCAAGATATTTCTGGAGGGGAAAAAAAGCAAATTATTTCTAAAGTGACTCTCCTGTGGTACATGAAACAGGCACATGATCCGACAGTGGCGCAGTAATGGTCCCATGTGTTTCCTATGACATTCATATCAATTTCAGATTTTAATCTGAAATTGATATGAATGTCATATGAACTAGATAAGGGAAAAATTCCGTCCCAACTGAAACTTCACAGACCAAAAAATTTAAATAGATTATCTTGAAGAATTATTAAGAATTTTATTAAGAATGTATGATTTGGCAATTAGCTTAAGTTGGAAAATTATTTGTTATTAATGAATTTAACTCCCTTGTATGACTACAAAAAACAACATAGAAGCACATGAAAATATCTTGCTTTCTCATTGAAATTGCTGCATTTTGGAATGGTTAAATCTGAAAAAACTTAGGAACAGTTGTTATTCATCAAATACAGTTTTTCACTGAAGATAGAGATGCAAATTTTCTTGGACATCCTTATAACATTAGATAAAGAGAGTTCATAGATGATTCATCCATGAGATGATCCAGAATCCTCATGTACTTTATAAAGCTGTTCAATAAAGGCATGATTGTCAGCTGCAAATAGCAACACAAATAATTTTTTCTGCCTAATTAAAATACCTAAAATAGGATGCTATAATAATGGCAGATAATTAAAGAAACCCAAGTTTTTTAATCAACAAAAAGTAAAGCTCAAAATAAATTATACTCGGACAAAATCAATTCAAAAATAAATACATGTCATTAATAAAAGTTTCATGAATCTCTGTAGTTCTGCAATCTGTTTTTTATAGAATACATATATTTTACACAAGATTAAAAATCTTGCCCTCTTCCAAATAAATAGACAAACCTATAATTAATGTTACTTTCAATGAATAGAATTTTCCCTATTGTTCCACTAAACAACAAGTACACTGCATTAGGCAGCAAATTTTATTGACAAAACCATGTCTCTGTATGAGTGAGACAAATCCCTTTAAAATTATTACTTTGGAGACAATTGAGTCACAACAAAGAATTAACTAAAACATCAAATGTATAAATTAATTATTTGTACAAACAATTTATTCATGACCACATTATTCTATGCAAGGGAATTATTAGTAATTTACAGCCTGCAATCACAACTAGGTTCCCCAATGATTAGCATGCAATGCAGAATCAAGATTTTCTGTGAATAAATTAGTTCATTACCTTGGTATTGAAACCTTAAGCAGAAGTGATTTTTCCATAATAAAGGTATTTGACATCAAAAAAATTATCAACATTACACAATGAAAATAATTTTAAGTAACTTCATGATCAGTTTATTGAAATGCCATTTATTGAAGAATGAATTCAACTGATTTGTGCTCCTCCATGAACCAATATAAGCAAATCACTAACCAGGAAACTGGTATGATAGTAATTGGCAGAGTTTCATTAAGTATACAAAAGCCTATTCAATGAACATTGATAAAGCCTCAGAATCCAGACCACCACACTATAAACATGTTTTGAATTGGCACTTTTGTCGCATTTGAATTAAATATCACATAACCTATGCCAATTTAGGACTTTTACTCACTCATTCCGTTCTGTTTTCTGCAACATACGGCTAATCAACAGAAAAAATACAGAAACAAATTGTGAGCATTTGCCTTTTATGGTTAACAACAAACTTGTCCCAGTGTCATAGTAAGTTATTAGTCAAATTGAAACAAAGTTATCCCAAAAAGTCTTACCACAGAGAATTCTATTTAATAATGTAATTCAAAAACATACCATCGGAAACTATGAGCACAAACATACTGGGATACAATCTAGAGAAGAGGCTTTTTCTGACTTTCTTTTCAGTGTCTTCACTGACTGTGGTCATCACTGACCAACTTTACTTCTCATTGAGGTAGAATGATTTCTCCTGTTAGATTCTTCTGCAACTTCATAAATTAGCTTGATGAGAACCATGATGCAAGAAATTTTTATTCTTGCTTCACAGTGCTTTCAAACTGATTCATCATTGATGTCCATTTTCATTTCAGAACAGGAGTGTGGAGCACCATAAATTTGCTCACAAATTATAAATGGCCTTAGTGATAAAATTAATCAACAGTTCTAATTTCATAAATAAATCAAATTTTTCCTTTTCGCAGTTTCTTAAGAAAGCAGACAACATAATAATCACTTGTATACAAACAACAATAACATTCAAAACTGATGTTTTACAAATTATAGTTTAAATTGTCTTCATTATTCCTTTCAGCAAGTCTTTTAGACTACAGTGTCTTACGATGACATAAAACAAAAATATTGAAGAGTGAATATTTAAAAACAGACTCATGATTGCTTCAGATTTGACAATGATAAACCAAAGAATTTATTTTGCCACCCTTATACACTAACCAATACTACCATTTATGATTTCTTTTAATTATCCATAACCTTAATTTAACATGCTTTAATCATTGGCTACTTACAAAAGAATAAAAATTTTCAAGATCCCTCTCACTCCCATTATGAAGAAATAGGAATAAATTATTATACCTACAAAATTGGTAAGTTTTACTAAAATGAATGGTGCTAGACACGCTGACTCAATTATTTACGTTCAGTCCAATAAGATGCTAGTCCAGGAGAGGTAACAACCATCCTTTGGCAAAGAAAGCCAAAATAAATTTGGCAGCATCAGACTAGCTGAAATGATGATGTAGCCTCAAGGACCTTAAACAACAATTTTCAGTCACCAAGTACCTGTGAAATTTTTTTTTTAATGGTCTGCTATGAACCAGCTCATGGTTCCTATTAACACCACCAAATGCATATTAAGGCTTAATTTACTTGGTTATTAATATTCACACTTGTAACACCAGGATGTCTTACAGCATCAACAATTCAATGATCAACTCAGGCCAAAGACATTCCGGCTCAGATAGGCAAAGAAAAGTCCCATGCTGACAAACACCAGCCATGGGTGAGCAAAACGATCATGCCACACCAACACAATACACAGCTTTGTCAATCCCACAGCTAAATCGGCTCAATTTTCTTTTTTCACAAAATTCAGCACAAAAAATTTGCTTTCACAAGGCAGAATTTTCATTAATTAAACATGATTCCTATAAAGTGTTGGTGTATATATTCTTTTTCTTGCACTCAACCAGAAGGCTAGCAAAATATAACATTCTCTTCTGACTCAATCACACACCCACTTACATACACAAAAAAATGAGGAAAGCCAATCACTCGCAAAAGACAGACACTGACACGCAAATAGAAACAGTCAAGTGAAGAGTCCATTTCATGATATGCCAAATCTTTTACCCCACAGATATCTGTCAATATTTTACATGTTTGGCTCATATAAATACATAAAAAAATGCCAAAAAGAAAATGGATGATTAATTTGTACCCCTAATTATTGAAGTATGGGGGCATTTATGCAAGCAAGGTTCTAAATACAGGCAAAAATTACAATAAAGCAGAAGGCTGCAAATCTTATCTACACTACCACATTTTTGCCGAAGTAATTTTGAGATATTTTTTAGGAGGTAGGATTCAAGCAAGTCCCTGCTAAATGTGGTAGCACCTTTGAGTTAGGCCGTGGAGACAACCTATTGAAGACTGTGAAGGAATAATTGAGATATTTTCATAATGACATCTTTGTCAGGTTTATCACATAACCTTATATCATGATGTCCTTTATTTTCTGTGTACCATAGGCCTTCATAAAGGATGAAGTTAAAAAATAAAATAATTCATGCCCAAAATTTAAAGCTAAAAATATTAATTTGAAATAAAAATAGCGCTTCCTATAACACTTTACATCTCAAACAGGACTGGAAAAACTTTCACAAAAAATAAATATACAAAAATCAACTACGCATGCATGTGTCCAAAATCCACAACCATCTCTTCAGGGCCTCCTGAAGGATCATTGATGGTGTTTGCAGCAGACGATGATGTGCCTGTTACAGGACTGTGTGTAGAAAGAATGTCACGATTAGGATGTGCAAAACCATATAATGAAGAGTGGGGGAGAACATGCGAGTGATGAGCATGTGGAGAGGCATGGTGACGTGGACTAAAAGGGTTGCGTGATGACAGGGGACCCTTGCGGGGTGAGCGTGCCTTCACTACCCTAGGTGCCTTGTACATCTCTTCCAGTACTGATGGAGCTACATACGTGAAGCCCTGCAAAAAAAGAAGTATTTCTATCAATAGTAGTTAAAAAGTGAATATATACGCATACTTTGATTTTCCATTTCAGTACCAAGGCATTTTGCACCTTACTTCCAACCGATTGAGGTTATCCCACTACTTTTGTCCATATCTGATGCTTATTTGCTTAATAAAATTATATCATTACTTTTATATTATTATTAAATAAATAATAATGTGCATCAAAAAGTTATTTTTGACAAAGATATATAAATATGAATGAAAAGACTGTAAAAATCCTATAAATGTATATTTCACAAACACTGACTGGTTTAGACTAATACATTCAAAATCAAATTTCAAACAAGAACAGAACTTTTACCTGATGATGACTATTTATTAGTCGAAACCTGTCTGCATTCATGAAATATACATTTATTGAATTTTTAGTGTTTTCATTCCTACCATTATGGAATTCCACATAGTGACGGTTTCTATCATTTATCATATAGTGCAATTTAGTATAAACCAAAATATACATTAATAATTATTGTATAGATTTAATCTAAGAGAATAAAGTTTTCGTACTGTAGCCAGATAGTTCTATTGCTAAAATACAAACAATGAGGTATTTTTTGCAGATTGCAGAGCTATTTTGTGCAGATGTTATTGCCATAATTTTTCATTTATATGCATTTGGTCTTTTGTAAAAATAAACACAGTGCCTTTTGAATTTGAAAAAGCATGCAAGAGAGGAGCATGCAATGAAAATTACAATGATCAGACAACTTGCAAAGGTTTCATAAACTCACTGAAATTAGTCATTTCATAGACAGGCAGAAGTGTTTTATTACTTGACAGTTCAATCTAAAAATCAGCTGGATAGAATCTAAGAGATCTGTTTATGGCCTCTAGTGACTAAAATAAACGTTTGAATGAGAGACCTGAACAGATATCACATGGGCATGCCTCGATTTTTGTGACAGATTACGGATATACACGGGTGCACCAGGGAAGCTGTTAAGAGAAGATGGTATCATCATAATCACACAAAGCAGAAGACAAATACAGGCCTTCTCAATTTTAATTAGTGTCTTCATACTTTTCTCCTAGCTTATCACCAATTGTTTACTTCCTAAATAATCACAAGCCATTATAGCTTACAGGTTACTTATTCCAATAACTGACTTCCTGAAACATAGAAGCTTTAAACAAGAAAATACACACAATAGTATGGATAGATATTCTTACCTGAAACACTAAATTTGCACTTTCACTAAGAGTTGATTCATCTGGAGAATCAATAGGAGTTTGTCTAGTGAATTTGGTGTCAAACTGTGATACATCATCCTCACCAGCCTAAATACAGTAAGACATGAAAATTAACTGAATGGTAAAGTAAAGATTGCCTATANAAGATTTTAGAAAAAATATTCAACATGCTATACCCCAAAACTCACCTCCATGTATGGTGAAAGCCCAAGCTTAAAATCCTTATTATCATCCCAAAACACAATACTTGCATATTTCTGCACCCAATTTAAGACTTCATAACAGTAGTATTTCATAAATTAAGTTTCGTGAATAGTTTATAATAGTCTGAAATGGGGTATGTCTAACCATCGCAATCATATGAGATACTTTTAAGGAATACAGCCTTCAAAGAGTTTGGGTGGCCATATTTGCTAAGAGATGACAATGTATGAAAGAGAGGAAAACACCAAATTAGCATCGCCTTTCACTTTCCTCCCCCAAACAAACGTTCTTCTCCATTCCATGCCAACAGCGGCCACAAACGCCACAAGAACAACTTGTTATTGGTGAGAGAATGTATTTCAGTAATTGAATATATGTGATTCAGAGAATGGATAAGAAAGAGGTGTGATTTTCCTATAGATGAGTAGTAGTTATCGATGAATTTCCTCTATGAAGGGAAAACCATAGAAAATAGAGTGAGTAATGTTGGTATGTGGAAGCAGAAAGTAAGTTTTGTTATTTTCTCTTGGTGGTATTTGTTTAAAGTGAAGCTGTATGTTAACCTTGTAAATGGAGGTGGTATGGAAGTTGATGCCTAGGAACTTTGTTTTAGATCTTAGGAGAAATCTAGGGAAAAATACAATGCCATAAAGAAAGAGATGAAAAAGGCCATTGCAACAGAAAGTCAGATTTTGAGGGAAACAGGCAGAGATGCTTTGCATTTTACTCTACATTATATGATAAATAAATTCTTCATATCCATTCTTAAACACTATTTACTAACTACTAACTGTAAATTTACAGCAAGTTATGGCTCTCTGCATTATCCTCTACATAAACTAATCTTAAATTTGTGTAAGAATTATTTCTCTTTCTTCAGCTGTGGTTCAATCAATAAATGTTAAAATCTACTATGCAAAAATAATGGCATTCTATTAATCTTTTTTCAAAACAACTGAGGTATTTTGATGTAATATATTGCTCATTCAAAATTTACTGTAAATTATAGTAAGTATTCATGATAAAAGGTAATAGTAGGTTAATGATGATTCTCATCATTTCCCTTTCCTTTCTATGACCAATGTTTCTACGATTTAAACTTACATCAAACCAAAAAGAAAATGGATGATTAATTTGTACCCCTAATTATTGAAGTATGGGGGCATTTATGCAAGCAAGGTTCTAAATACAGGCAAAAATTACAATAAAGCAGAAGGCTGCAAATCTTATCTACACTACCACATTTTTGCCGAAGTAATTTTGAGATATTTTTTAGGAGGTAGGATTCAAGCAAGTCCCTGCTAAATGTGGTAGCACCTTTGAGTTAGGCCGTGGAGACAACCTATTGAAGACTGTGAAGGAATAATTGAGATATTTTCATAATGACATCTTTGTCAGGTTTATCACATAACCTTATATCATGATGTCCTTTATTTTCTGTGTACCATAGGCCTTCATAAAGGATGAAGTTAAAAAATAAAATAATTCATGCCCAAAATTTAAAGCTAAAAATATTAATTTGAAATAAAAATAGCGCTTCCTATAACACTTTACATCTCAAACAGGACTGGAAAANCTCATTCAATTTCAAAACATGACTGTCTGTGATGATAGAATCACTAAGAACTGCTTATAGTTAATCAGAAGTATCGCACTTAAACTACTATGACAAATATGTTGGTATTCTACATTTAAAAACAAAAATGTTCATTTAACTGCCAATGTTCAACTTTTCATCTCTGAAGTAGTATTTGATATCTAGGTAAATACTTACTAACATGCAACACATATCTAAGAGTATTTAGTTGAGGAAAAGCTCAATTCATTTTGAATTATCTTTATCAAGAATATATACCATATAAATAAGAGTATAAGAAGTATTCTTTTCATAAAATTCTGTCGGTCAAATGTAATTTTAAAATTAAATTAGCTGAGATGAGAGATTTTTATTGTACTTATCCACTATCTTGCTTGTAGTTAACTGTAAGATAAGGATTTGACCATAACTCAATCTAGTAGTCAAGAAAACTAGTACTTTAACAGCCAGTTAAGGCTTAACCATCGATCATAACATGGATTTTTGAGTTAACCTGGAGGTAAACTTTAGTCTGGAGGTTAACTTAAGTGTTCTACCTTTCGGTATGTCCATGTGCCCTAATATTCCCTATTCAAAGCCCTTTCCTTTGTTACCTGGTAACCTCCCATCCCAAGATAGAACACTACCCATGTATGAAAATGTATCCACCTGTTCTTCTTTTCCCCATTTCACCTGACCTTTAACTTGGCCTTCTTTCCCTTAGTAAAAACCTTGCCCATTCTGACTCCCCCTCAGTTATTCTAACTTGTGCTGTTTGATTGAAGTACAAATTCTGCACCAAACATCTATCTTTCCAGTCCAACCTAATTTTCTTAAAATTACCATTCGTTTTGGCCATTTTCTATATGGAAAGCTTTTTTAAAATTGAAAAAAACATACATCCTTTTTAAATTCCAGGCTTCTTTTTACTAGTAGCCTCATTTCCCCAATTGCATCCCTCGTTCCTTTCCGTTGGTAATACAGAGGTTATTCCTCTTACAATAGTCAAATAATTTTTATCCTCTTTTGTTTCCATTTCCTAGTCTGAATCCTCCCAATTCTTCACCATCTCTGCCTTGCCCAACTACTGCATTCCAGTCCCCCATTACAATTAGGTTTTTATTGCCTCTTACCCTTCCCATTGCTTTTTTTATTCGTTCATTAACTAGGTCTACTTCATCATCACTGTATTCACTAGTGGGCAAGTACACCTGAACTATAGCTGTGTTTACTGTCTCAGCCTTTATTTCTACTGACATAACCCTGTCGTTAATTAGCTCTGTGGTTATGACTGCTTTTCACGCTTTCTTGTCTAACGCTACTGCAATGCCCCTCTGGCTAGTATTTCCCCCACTGCAAATTACTCTAACATCATTGCTCCAGAAATCACCCCCATCGCACTTCACATAGCTGTAGGATGTTAATGTTGGACCTCTTCATTTCTACCTTTACATTTTCCAACTTCCATTTCCTAAGCATTGTCCTAAAATTTCCAGGTTCCCAGCCTCGTATCCTAGGCCATAATTCTTTTCTTATGGTTTTCTGGGTAAGGGTTTCATGGAATGACAACCGAGATGGCCTTACTCCCATCACTGCCAGGCACAACACTCCCCATAGAGGGCTGAGTCCCATGCCACTTACAATATTCTTATATTGGCACATAGCTAAGGATAATTTAGTGGTGATCTCCCCTTGCCTTCCTCAACATTTTTAATGTGACACCATTACTCATAATGGCCACTCCACTGGGATACAGATGCCTCTGCAGTCGCCTCACTGAGGTACAGACACTGAGTGGACTACCTTCCGTCTGGCCCCTACCAACAATTCCACCATTCTGGCATGGGTGACCCAACCAGGAGCATAGTTCCCACCAGTTAAGCTATCTAGGTCATAGGAACACGCAAGCCCTTCCACCATGACAAGATTGTACTCCAGAGAAGGGCCAGGTAACCATTGATTATAATATCGGGCCTAAGGGTTACAAATATACAAGGGATTTCTTATACCATTAAGGAAATGGAAATTTTATTATTATTACCACAAATTATTTCACAAATCAGCCAATGAGCACTGTTAATACTTATAAAGATAACTCTAATCATACGTAGGATTACTGATTATATTGATAGTAATATGAATCAAAAATACAGAAACCTGACACCTCTCTATTCTCCCTCTTATCTACACATATTATTATATATAAATACACCAATTAACACGTTCAATGCTGAGCGACGACGATCGTCGTCCAGTGGGTGCTCCCCGGTGACTGCGGACGACGATCGTCATCCATGGTCCACATTCTTTTCAAAGGCCTTCTTCAAGTACAATCACTTCCATTTCTCTTTTCAGTCATTTGTAAGGCTCTATTTCAGTAAAGTGTTTCATAGTTTTAATTTTTAACCGATATTTTTTTAAAACTTTTTTTTCGGCGATCGTCGTCCAAATTTAAATATTAAAAGTTGAAGTAAAAAATTTGTTTTCTATTTTTCTTCTGTCAATTCATGATTAGGAATACAAAGATAATCTATAACCATAAAAATAAATTTCAGTCACCAGCAAAAATTGAAAATTTACCCCCAGCATTGAAAGTCCTCGCTTTCAAGTACACCAATTACTTAACCCTTGCATTCATCATTAGTTGGGAGGAGAAATCTCTTTAAAAAAGCCTTTTCCTTTTCAATTCTCAATCTGCAGATTAGTTTGCAGCTAAACCAGAAACCTCTAATATGCAAAATCAACTAAAACACCTTAGCTTAACTGAGCTACAGATAGTCTCAGTCTCACTTTTACAGTGATTTTTATTTTAATTAACCCTTTAAGTGCGTCAAGGAAAAAAAGAATGTCAAATATCCATGAAAAAATGAGTCTGAAATTAGGTACATTTTTTGTTCTCACTTCTTTATATGATAAGTATGCATGTATTTACAGTATTTTTGGATCATGGGTAACTTCCGATAACGAGTAATTAGAGAATCTCCCTAGTGGGCATGCACAAAATATCTCAAATACGCAATATTTCATTACATTCTTAATAAATCACTATAACTATTTAATATCTGTTCAAACTTATGTTTAAATTCTCTAGAACCTCCTTTCTTCCAACAATCCTGGACTGGTACTGTATAATTAAATTTTTATCAAGGTTTTTGCTGTGCCCCTGTTGTTTATGCATCCCTCTCCTCGATTTGTACTGCAAAAAGTTTAGCGGAGTGGGGAGGATTGAAGCGGTGAAAAGACTTCTGAAGCTTTGAATTTAAAGTATATCTGATAAAAACCTGTCTGAGCAACTCCATTCCATTCCTAATTCCAATTTAGCTGCAATTCTAAGAAACTAATGTCTTTCTTATGCTTCTTTTGCCTCTGATAAAAATCTTCATTTAATGTTTGAAATACCTAAGGTAACTAATTCATTAAATCCTGATGCCTGGAAGAGCCAAAACGATTCTTGAAAGTAGAATGCAAGTAACGGTTTATGCTCTACCACATACCTATTTCAACAGCTACGACAGGTTGAATCTCATCTGCCCAAACATCTTTCCATTGCAAAAACCTCGATCTTGGGGAAGGGATCCCATCTCAGCAATCCTAACTTTCGCATATCTATTTATTTCTTTGACAGTAATTTCAAAAATTTTCTTGGGGAAAAAATTTTAAAAGACACTCAAATGGGGCTAAGTTTTCCAAGCCAATGACACTGCATTCCCTTGAAGTTAGGAATGGAAATCTATTCTAGACATATGTCCCTGATGCTGGACTTTCCGCAGGATGAAATCTCTTAGCTTTTTTCTTCGTTGTCTTCAGACGATACTGCTGGTTTATCATTGTCAAAGTCTGATCCATAATCAGAATCAGATTCTGGGAAAATTAAGTTTGTTTCTGCTTCCACTATCTTCTTTTTCTTGCTTATTTCTGGGTGATGATAATAATTCATAATAATAAACGAATATTCTACAGTATTCAATACCATTCGATGATATGCTGTTTTATTAAAATTATTACTTACCTTCTGAATTTTCCTACGTTTATACTGGAATAACGATGTATATTCGATAAGATTTTACTTTTGAAATATTTGGAAGCACATCAAGAACTTCTAATCCCAAAAATAAGCGACTTCTTTGTAAAACTAGAGAGAAATATTCCCTTTAGACCCATACCATGAGGTATGTGTGAAAAATGCCACGGGCCGATCTATTGGCCGGCTATTTTTGCGCTTTGGCCATCTCTTCCCTCTTCCTCACTTTGCCTTCATAAACATATTTTCAGTATTTGTGATACTTCTTTATCACAGTTGAAAATTCTCAATGACAATGCACCCATAAATCGGTAATCCGGAGCTTTCCGTTTGTCTTTTAGTGCAATGTGATATATGTAAGGATTTTTTTATTGGAAAAACACTGGATGTTTGTTTTTCTGCCGCAGCATATCTGGTGTTGATGCATTGCTGAGTGCTTAGTTGCAATTTAAGCTGCCACACTCTCATCCCACTTTGTATCACAATAAATTTTGAATTCTGACCTACTCATGGCTATTCTAAACACTTCTTCGATATCTCTCATGCTTATCCATCTCAAGGGATATGAAGCATTTTGTCCACAGCATTGTCAGCTTCCTTCTCCACTGTAGCTCTTTTGCTATTGCTTACGTCGTACTTTGGTGAACGTAATATCCATTGAGTGTGCAATGGTAAAATATCTAGGGAACACGAAAAGAAAATGAATATAGCGAGAAGTGTGGTCACAGGAATCAGTTTATTGCATCATTTTCGCTGGTTAGAGAGGAACTCATCTTGGCTTAGGTGCACTGTTAGAAATCTCTCTCTGGCGATTATTTTCCTTTCAAACTTTCAGTGAAGTGCACTGGGCTAGAGAATAGATGTTTTCTCTTTCTTTTTGTGTAATTCTATAGCAAAAAGGGTAAAAAATTCATTTTTGAGCAGAATTCGTTCAAAAATCTGAGAGAAATTAGTGCTATTGCATTTAGACTCAATATTGTTGTTGGACGTAATGTTTAAACAAATTCTCTTTAAACTAATAAAGGAAGTTGCCTTAAAGCTATGCATGCATTTTTAGCACGATTCGAATTGTCGTACGTTTTTTACAGGCCGTGGACTGTAGTCGACAAACGCATTCAAGAGGAAAAAAAAATTGTCGACTATAGTGGACAAACGCACTCAATGGGTTAATATGTAACTTTTACTGCAGTACTTTTGTTTTTTAGGCAATCTACAATCCATATTGGTGATCTCATGTCTGTGGCTTTTTCTTATCAATTTTGTGTTGTATATATTGAACTTCTATGTTTTTACTGTTCCCATTTCATTTTTCTGGTCTTCTGGTGAGGAATCTTTGCCATTGTACAATTTTTCCTTTTATTGTTAATGTTTTCTTATCAGTTTACAGAGAATAACTTTCTTAGAATTTTTAATTTAAAATTTAGCTGTCACTATCCTTAGGTTTTTCACAGCCCCTTCCTGTGGATGTTTTCCAGCAGCAGACATTTTTTCCATAGGACGTAATTTAGGATTTTAAAAATCCACTCTGTAGTTTCTTATTTTTTCATTATCTTCACCCAATTTTAAAATGACAGGGTTAGAAAAAACCCTGAATAAAGGTGTATTCTATTCTGTTCAAATCTTTTCCATAAGAAGTACACAGAGCCGATTTTGAGTATTTTTTGTGGGGCACTTCTTGATAAGATAACTATAATTCAGAATATGAATAGGAATTATGGCTATGTTTTATACCTCAAGTTGACCACTTCTACGTTAATCCATAGTTTTTATGCCAGGGCAAGTTATATATTCTTCGGTAAGAAATCTACAGGTAACTATATACTTGATAAGAAATCTATTAGTAACTCTGATACTATTTTGAGGTACTCCCCCATTCATGTCTGCTTTGAAACCTAAAGGTAAGTTACTGGAGGTTCTTCCAAATATAATTTGAAAGGACATCCCCTGAAATGGTCCTTGGTTTGAGGCTATCCAGTCTTAATCCAGTCTTCTCCCATAAGAAACACATTGCGGTAAATTTGAAACCTTTTTTAGAGAAATTTCCTTAGAAAAATAAAGCTTTAAACAAGTATTTGAATTTAAGTCTTACCTATCTTTCATATTCAAAGTTGTCTGCATTCAAATTGATCAATCCCAGAGAATGTCGAATATTTTTACACAATAAATGAATTGGAAATTTTGAACCCTTTTTAGAGTTTTTACTGAAAATTCAAACTCCTAGCAGTACTAGTATTCTTAAAAAAGCTTTAACAGTTAGGTCATTTTGCACAAAGGCCCCCACAAATAATCGAACCCGGGACTGCTTTCACCAAAGTCAAACGCATTGAATACACTAATACATTGAAGCCCCATTCAACTCCTAATTTAGTGTTGTACTCTCATATAAAAGATGCAATTGTGAGAATTTCAAAATTACAGTAGAGTAGTTCAGTTAAAAATAGATAGCTATAACCCAGAATTTGAATAGTAGTCATGTATATGTTTTGTATTAAAAATGTCCAGCAACGAAATTGATATATGGGTTTTATGGCAAGGCACGTTCAATACTCTTCCTTCAGAAATTTTCTGAAATGAATCCTACTTGAAGCTCTAAACACTGATGAAAGCAGAGATAACAAAACTAAATAAGCAATGCTATCAACCAATATGATCATTGGTGAGGCCAGATTGGTTCCATTTCTTCTTAACGATTACATTAAGGTAAAAGAAATTGTGTAAGAACTTGCCATTGATATAGACAATTGCAACCTAGTTTCACCAGGATGGAAATGTTTTATTTATGTATACACACAGCACAAAATCAAAAGTGACCCCAATTTCCACTTCTTTGCTCTTTGTATTCATTCAATGCATTCATTTGCAACCAATTTCTCTTCCACACATCCTAATCGGAATTATTGTTTCCCTCATCGCATTCCATTATGGGTAAGATGAAGTTCCTATCACCAAGGGAATATAGCTTAAGTGACAGCTAACTTCAGATTAAATGAAATTTGCTAAACGTTTTCACAAAGGAGCTCATCAAATAACAGGCAAATTAGTTCCATTCCAAATAAGAAGAAGAGGTTGCAGAAATATGTTCATAGCAGGTCCTAGCATAACCTAATGCTTCCTATGAAATGGCCTCAAGAGGGATATTGGGGCAAGGATATCTTCCCATTTAGGCCCAAATTTCAGCATTGTTTACAGTGTGAACTAGAGAAATTGCCACAAGAAATTTGGTAGATAAAAAATTATTAATGTATCAATATTTTGCAGAACAAAAGTACCACTTATAAATCAAAATAAACAATAATAATTATTAACAGGATTAAGTTTTCGTACTGTAGCCAGATAGTTCTATTGCTAAAATACAAACAATGAGGTATTTTTTGCAGATTGCAGAGCTATTTTGTGCAGATGTTATTGCCATAATTTTTCATTTATATGCATTTGGTCTTTTGTAAAAATAAACACAGTGCCTTTTGAATTTGAAAAAGCATGCAAGAGAGGAGCATGCAATGAAAATTACAATGATCAGACAACTTGCAAAGGTTTCATAAACTCACTGAAATTAGTCATTTCATAGACAGGCAGAAGTGTTTTATTACTTGACAGTTCAATCTAAAAATCAGCTGGATAGAATCTAAGAGATCTGTTTATGGCCTCTAGTGACTAAAATAAACGTTTGAATGAGAGACCTGAACAGATATCACATGGGCATGCCTCGATTTTTGTGACAGATTACGGATATACACGGGTGCACCAGGGAAGCTGTTAAGAGAAGATGGTATCATCATAATCACACAAAGCAGAAGACAAATACAGGCCTTCTCAATTTTAATTAGTGTCTTCATACTTTTCTCCTAGCTTATCACCAATTGTTTACTTCCTAAATAATCACAAGCCATTATAGCTTACAGGTTACTTATTCCAATAACTGACTTCCTGAAACATAGAAGCTTTAAACAAGAAAATACACACAATAGTATGGATAGATATTCTTACCTGAAACACTAAATTTGCACTTTCACTAAGAGTTGATTCATCTGGAGAATCAATAGGAGTTTGTCTAGTGAATTTGGTGTCAAACTGTGATACATCATCCTCACCAGCCTAAATACAGTAAGACATGAAAATTAACTGAATGGTAAAGTAAAGATTGCCTATACTAACAATTCTAAAGAAATATAATATTACCAGACATGGTTTAAATGGAGGTTCCAATTTGCGAGCTAGCACATCAGCCCAGTTTATTTGCTTAAAGAAGCAGTGAGTTTTGATTAATTCTGCATCATTTGGCCCAGAACCAAGCCTTAGATTAACTTGTCGCTGAAAATAAATAATAGGCTATTAGCTCAGCTGATTTTCATTGGAGGATAGCTGAAATTCACAAATAAAAATAACTTACTCTTAAAAGTCTCCTGATTAGATCCTTGGCATCCATCGTGAGATACGGAGGAAAAAGCAGTTTTCCTTTCAGTATTTTTTCAATAGTTTTCTTTCTATTTTCAGCAGTGAATGGCGGCTGAAAATAAATAAGATAAGTAGTAATCAGAGCCACTACATTCCAATCTATCATTAAAAATACATATAGGAAGAATTAAAAATATTAAGAGATTTTGCAATTAACACATACAGGTCAATACAAACATTAATAACAGAGATATGTTAGCTACTGTAGAAAAACATGTTCAAATCAAATGCATAAATTATCAATGAAAATTTCTGATTACTTCATGAAATGAACTCCCTTTCATGAAAGCATAAAATTATCAACTACCATTAACTACATCCAAACCCATAGTCTCAAGAGAAGTTTATAGTGAGTAGCTATTCTCTTACATTACTTCATCAGAGCCAAGTCTTCACCATGAAGGTAGCATTATCATGCACTAGAAAACGTTTTATACAAGCACATAGAGGGAGTGCAAAACTGAAGACGTCAGAATTGGAACAGAGAGGAAAAAAGCTTTCACAGCACAATAGTACTCAGGTGTAACTAGTAAATTTGTGAAAAAAATTTTTTAATTTTAAAAAGGATATTAATGTATATTTTTAAGTTTTCATCTTTTTATCTAATATGAAATGAAAAGTAAATTATCGGTTCCTTTGACCATTTAAACAAACAATAAATCCCCAAAATTAAGAGGTCTCGAACATAACATGATTCTATATTGTCAGCCCTTCAGATTAGGAAAAAAGGCTTTCTTACCATTTTTCATGAAACGTCAAGATATTACCAAACAACATGATGATATCAAAAAATACAAAATAAACATTTCATTGCCTTTTTTAAGGTGTATAACTATCTAGATTATGCACAATAATGCTTTGAAATTTCGTATGAAATTTGCATAGTATGCATTCTAACAATACCCATTCCTTGGAATTTAGCCGCACAACTTCGATGTGAAAAATTTAACACCTTTGCCTCAATCCTTGTGATTCCCTTTGGGTGGGTTTACCCTATGAGACCTGCTTTATGAGTTGGCTGCCTCAGTGAGGTCCACACTGAGGCAGTTTATGCCACCAAATGTCGAGGCTGTTTGCTGTGCTCACAAAAGCATTCCCTTAACAGTGTGGAAGAGACGCAGCATGATAGTTCACACTAAGTACATAATTTCTGCCCTTTATTTACTATGTTTGTTTTTCATAATGCAGAATGAAGTAGAAAGGGCTTCCTTATTTTTTCGCTCAGTTACCAGTTATTTGTTATTACATGTTTATTTATTGTCCCAAGCTGGTTTTAAGAATCCACATTTTCCACATTTTAACTAACTGAAATACAGAGACATGATCTGACTTAAGTGACCAGTGGTCACTGCACAACCAAACAACAGTTCCTGTAATTTGCTGTCAGATATATTATTATAGATATCTGAGTTAGGAGTTGAATAAAAACTAAAT
Source organism: Ladona fulva (assembly GCA_000376725.2). Classification (NCBI taxonomy): domain Eukaryota; kingdom Metazoa; phylum Arthropoda; class Insecta; order Odonata; family Libellulidae; genus Ladona; species Ladona fulva. Next base: position 302,246 of record KZ308818.1, read on the forward strand.
TAGGGATCTCACAAAAAACAAGACACAACGACTTCTTGTATGTGTCATTCAGTATTTAACTATTTGATGCATACAATTTTGTTTATATATGGATGGTATTTAATAACAGATACATCGAAGATGAAGCCAGTTTTTTGCACAGTTCAAAATATTATTCCTCAAAAATTATCTACACAAAACAAAATTTTAAAATAAAATTAGAATATTAGTTTTTGACTTAAATAAGAGTTACTGATTACTTTCATGGGATGATAAATAGTTGTAGCTATATTTTATGAATAACCTTTTTCTAGGTAATGGATGGATGTAAAATTGCAAACATGGTCTTGACAAAGTACTCAGAAGGAGTTTCCTCAAGTTATGACTTAAGTGAACTGCAGGATAGGGATATATTTTATACTTAACAAGCCAGTTACTCATATGATGGTAAGCACAGACTAGGATGGCAGTGTCTGTGAAACATGTAAGCACAATGGGTGCATAACTGCTCCATTAAATATAAGTTTATATAAAATAAATGACTATGTTTCAGTTTATATAAATTTTAACCTGTAAGGAAAAAATGGGTAAGATGACTTGGCACTTTTTTCATGTCCGTTTCTCCTTGGGAATTTTAACCTGTAAAAAAACCTGTAACAAGAGCATCATAAAAATACCTACCTTTCAGTTTTAAAAACAGGCATTTCTTATATCTATGTGAAATAAAATATCAGCCAGATAAAGGAAAACTTTTTGCATCATATGGTCCAACCCAGGATGAAAACCCATAGATCTGAGCCCTGATCCCATCACACTTTTTTGTCACTTTCTCTTTGGGGGCGTTCAATTTTATGTAACTTCTGTAAGGTCCCTAATTTAGTTTGTCTCACTCCAAACTCGAGTATTCATAATAAAATATCCAGAAGTAAACCTTAAAAAGCCTTTTGCCTGACATTAGGTTTGTGCATACATGTGCAAGTGCAATGTGCATTGTGCAAGTTTCATTAAAATCATATAGGTTTGAGGTTTTAAAGTCAAATTATTTTCACACTGAATGTGGATTATTCCTTAAAATAATGGATCCTTAATAGAAGGTTTTACTGCAAAGAATACATTATATGCAGGCATGTTAAATATTATATAATGAGGTTTAGTTGTAATATGATTTCTGGGGTATTCTAAGCTGTTTACACTGATCATAAAATGGTAGGTCATAGGCCTTGAGGTAACAACAAACCAACTTAGTCTCATCTGGGGGCTTCTATTTTACAAATAATGCCCATCATCAAGATAATGAAAAAAGAAGTGTAACATTTTCTATTTCACATAGTCTCAAATTTTGATGTAAATAACTTATTAAAAGTATGCTTTATTAACATGCTCTAAAACATTCAATTGAGATGTCACTGTAATTGAGCACTAATAAAAATTTAGTGTCAGAAGGAACTGCCAAAATTAATTCAAGAATTTAAATTCAACAAATTGCTAAAAAGCTAGAAAATGTATTTGAAAAGGCAATCTTCTGACTGACAGAGAGTAGACTATTATTATAATAGAGAGTTAGTAATCCTAATAGTAGAGAATTATTTCTAAAGGCCTGTTTACATGGTTAATGTAATACTTTTACAAGTTAATGTATGAATACATGAACTATAAAAAATGCACTGGGTTGTTAAATGCATTAACTTGTCTGAGTGTATGAGTACGTGAACAGAAAATAGGACATGTTCTAATTCCGTTCATGCATTTGTACAATTTCCACTCATGTTTCAGAGGTAACTGGTGGTAGAAAATGGAAAATGAATTGTCTTCCAATTTCTACTCCTCTTCAACTCCTTTCTAAAGTTTTAAAAATACTTCTTCTCTTTAGTAGCAAAATATCCACTTAAAAATTGAATACTTGTGAATGTTCATAATATTTCTAAGTCCAAACTCAGATTTTCATGAATATTTTAAATCAATTTAACCTGATCCACACAACAAACGTATGTGAATTACTATTAATTGACCACATACATTTCTATCTTATCTTCAGCATTTAATATATTTTTCATAAAAATTATGAACATTGAGAATTTCTTATTGCAATCAAATAATTAACTTTCAATTTCACTAATCACTCTGATTGGCTGAAGGACCTTCAATTAATTTTTGTTACATTTTCCTACATGGGGATCACTGAACTGCCTTTCCATAATCATTTTACACCAGAAATAGCAAACCACAATAAAGCTACAGAATGGTTAATCAAAAATGCTAATGCAATATACAATTCCACTACCAACCAATCCCAAAAGTGATTATTCCAAAGAAATTAGTACAGATCTACCGATTTATCATACCAGCAGATTCAACGCCCTCAATCACAATCACTCATTTAATTAACTCAGATTCAAGCACTCTAACTAATGTCATGACTATGATTCTCTCAAAAATGAAGTCATTGATATCTTCATTCCATTAGGGAATACCCGCGGCGTAGACTAGAAATCGCGGTCCCACCATTTCCCATCTTACTTTTGATCAGTCGCCGCCAGTATACCCTTACTGTAGATACCTGCTCAGTAGGGGTGCAGTCAGGAATCCCCATTGGCCATTTCAAACTTTCCCAACCCAGTAAACATATGATCATCCGCAACATGCCAAAAAGGGGTTTTTCTCATCAGAGTTAAGCTTCACCCATCGTCAACTCTATGGTTCCTTTGGGAAAACAGACAACACCTTTTGATGGGGGAAACAAAAGAAAATGGAAATAATGAGAGGAATGGGAAGGAGATGCTCCAAGGGCTAGGGGAACAGGGAAAATCTTCCCTTCCCTCTGGATGAAACGGGAAAAACCCAGATGAGAATTTATCACAAACGGCACCAAATCTCACTATCATTGCAAGTCATTTGCTGACATATGTAATTGTGTGACCTATAAAAGAACTGACATGCCACAATAAACACTCAGAAAAAGATACCGAGCAGTGGAATTGCTTATGGCATAGGTTATAAGGAGAAAGATTGCACGGGAGTTAAATAAGTTAAAGCAAGAGAGAAATTTAGCATCAGATAATGATTTGGACAGCATCATTTTGCAATAAAAATAAACTTGATTTAATTACACAGTTATTTGTTATGGAACTGGTTTAGTATTTTCAGAACAGTATTACTAGAGTGTTGATGTTATTTCATCGTAAATTAATTAATAATTTGATTTATGAAAAGGATTTTGTAGCATGAAGAATTTTAAAATATAAGTACATACATAAGTGTTCTACCTTTCGGTAGGTCCATGTGCCCTAATATTCCCTATTCATAGCCCTTTCTTTTGCTACCTGGTAACTTACCCCATCCTTTATGTCATCTAACATTTTTTGCCTTTGCCTTCCCCTCTGTCTTTTCCCTTGCATTCTACCC